>WTXF01000559.1:0-15219 GCA_022496215.1 Russula brevipes | reverse complement strand
CAGCCACCACGGGGGGTAGGGTGGAGGTGACGGGAGCAGTCCTGCGCTTTGGGACTGAATGACGGCGAGGAGCTGCGATTGATGTCGAATAACACAGTGAGAAAAGAGAAGGAATCGACGAAAACCGCACATATCGGAGGGCCCAAAATTTGCCAGAGTGCGATGCGTCCGTGTCGCAGCGATTGACATCAATATCAGCAAGGGCCTCGGGAACATGTATGGTGCAAAGGCGAGTAGAGGCTTAAGAGGAAGATATTGTTGTAGCGGGTTGGACGGAAGCAACTGATCACTCTCTTTGGCTTATGAGGTATATCTTATCTTATCTGCCCGAGTCCTGGACCGCCGCACTGACACTCGGTGACACGACAAGGGTGTTCGTGGTGTGGCCTCGATGATTGTCTGGTTTTTCCCGTATTCATGCGATGTCCCCTGAAGCGCGCGAGTGAGCTCAGGAGAAGTGTGAAACCCAGTAGAAGAGAGGAAAGGAAGATAAGAGGGGGGATGGGGATAGTCGGACAGAGAAAGAAGCAACCGAAGAGGGTGCGGGCCCGCGGGGAAGGGAAGTGCGTCGGAGGAGACTATTGGAAGAGTCGACGTCCGAGGGTACGATGGCTCCAACAGACGTCCACAAGCCAGGGCGGGCGAGACGAGGTACTAGGAGGAGGGTATCAGTAGAAAGAGGGGAAGGAGAACAGACGTCTGGGCGCGAAAATCCACCACTCCTTTCAAATGTTACTTATATACAGTTTGGTCCCAACTTCGGCCGATGTGAGGTCAACGAAGGTAAGAGCTTTGGTAAGAGTTTGGTGTAGAACGTGGATAGCTCGACGTGCGGTGAAAGAGAAGCTTGTGGGTCGGCCGCTTGCATGCTCGTTTACGTAGGGATATAGAACGTGTTCTACGACGGATTAGAGCGAATACGGATTGAATGGGCGGCATACATGGTTCTTCTGGCTTCTCACGGGGTTCTAGAAACGGGGAAATCGGCCGCACCTTGTCGAAGTCGAAGAGATGGCGGTTCGTTGATGGGCTCGGGTGCTCGGAGGACTCTCATTTGACCGCCTCGGCGCTGACCTACTTGTCACTTGCTTACTGAGCGGCGCAGTGGCGGCAGCGGACAGAACTTCGTCGCCTCAGCCTCAGCGAAGAGCACTCTCCTGCCATCTTCAGCACACTCAATACCAGCAAGCCCAGAATCACCCGCCGCTAGCCCCCATCTTCACCACACATGCGACGGCTCTTTCAGCACCTGCCAACATGACCACACTCACAAACACCCCACCAAATCCCAACCTGCCATGCGATACCTGGCCCGTGGCCCACCCAATCACGCTGCACCCGCTACCTATAATGAGTTTCGAGGCTGTTTTCTTTCAAACAACTCATGGCAGGTAAGCGTCCTTTGGCATGCCTCGTGTCGACTTTAACTTATCCTTTCGCTCAAGCAACGCTCCGCGCTCCAAGGTCTCGGGCATGTCTGAGCAGCGACTCCCCCCTACCTTACCCTCTCGCTGGTCGGATCATCCTAACATCCCGGCACTGGTTCGCGTCATGAGCCTGAAGTCGTCCCTCAGCAAACGGTGAGTAAGGCTACCCATGGTTCTGTATCAATAAGACGATCCAGAAGCCAGAAGCAAGGCTCTCTTCCGCCAAACAAAGTCGATGTTTGACTTTGTCTCACCGTTCGACGCGCACTCGACGCGCTCGCTCATCATCAGTAGCCCGTACCGCAAACCTGTCCCAACTCAACCACACCGACACTTGCCGGCTTTCCTCACCTGAAGTTTTCAAGTCCGATGGGATACAGCTGCGCCTCACTCTCCTCAGTCCAGCATGCCCGTAGCAAGCCCATATCTATACAGGCAACGCGTATGTTTCTCGTCCCTTTGGTAACGTACGTACCTTCCCCACCCACATCCTACCGCCTTTCTATATCCTCAGTCGCGTCCCTTGTGCGTTCCAGGTCCGCTACTAGTTGCTCGGCCCTGAAGCTAGAGAGAGGGTAGCCAATCACCTCTTCACGATCTTTCTGTTTTGTGTGACCCATCGTGCTCAGCCGCTCTCATTCATGGCTTATCCATACCTTCATTAATTTGGAAGGGCGTGGCACCCCCTCTTGCATTACGTGGCTATTGTGTTACTTTTGTACGGTAAGCGTGATTGTGTGCTCGTCTCAGTCACAACTCAATTATCGCAGATCTTTACGGCCGTGGTTATTCAGATGTTCCCGAAATCACTTATGATGCCTCTCCGTATGCAGCTCAGCTGGCGTTCCTTATCCAACATGTCAAAGTGGCTCAATGCCTACGTTGGCGACATCTCGATGGCTTGCAGTCGTTTCGCATGCTGTTGTTTGTAGTCGTTGACTGTTTCGTGCTGTCTTGTTTAGGGGTGGTGTTCTAGTAGCATTCGCACAGTGGTCGCCGTCATTCAGTCCCAAAGCGCAAGGTTGCTCCCGTCACCTCCGCCCTGCCCCTAGTGGTGGCTGTAAACACGGCTAGCGAGGGATATCTGTGTCACAGGTGGACCACCATGCACCATGGCCCACCAGGAGCGTGGGCGAGCAGCTGCGGACAAACCCCGCGTCCTAATTCTCGACCACTGACTCAGGGAATCGGCGGCATTAGAAGAACTAAAACCCTTTGGGATGGGGGTGTACCCCTCCTCACTCGACCGGGGCAGCCCTGGTGAGAGTCGTTCGCTACATGATGTATATTCGTCGGGTGGTACTTTGTCTGTGGGAAAAATACCACGCCAACAAAAAGTAAAAGTAAATTACCAAGCAGTTTCAATTGAAGAAGTGCAGCAACCACACGCGCCGCCCCATCCACAATGCCAACAATCGGGCCAGCAGGACCTCCGGGACAACGGCCAGAGGTTTTCTTTTTTAAAATCCAATTTTATATCCCACACATGTACCTAAGACACAGAAGCGGTCACCTAACAGTATTACAGTCTGAGCGTTTTGGTTTCCATGGGCACTGCCTGACTGTGTGTGACCGGCTCAGCCGGTTGGTGGGTACGACCCATGATCGGCGCCATGGTCACTCATTTGGACCATCGGATACCACACCATGGTTGAGGAGTGCGCAGCTACCTCCAGCTGCTTACGCGCCTTCGCGGCAGCGCTCTGCGAGAATCCCGAGGTTGGAGCACTTCCTCCTTGGGGGGTAGCCTCTGCACCGTGGGGATACCTGTAGCACAGTTAGCGCTGGAAAAGAAATGGAAAAGAATGCCATACGTATTTGGCACTCCAGTGACAAAGTCGATCAATGCGCGATGCATCCGTGTGGCGGCGATTGATATTGAGATCATCCAGGGGAATTGGAACATCTGTACCGCATATACATGTAAGGAAACAAGGGCCTTCCACAGTTATTGCACGGAGGAACTCACGTTGTTCCAGGCGTCTAATATTTTGAGAGGAATGAAGTTCGATCAACAAGTTTTAGTTGGCTGACTAGAGGGAAAGAAAACCCTACTGTTTAGGTCCAAAAGAAGGAAGATCTGCAATCGGAAATTGATGGCAGGTTGAAACAAAACCACTAGCCAGACCTACCGTTGGCAGGGCCCCTGCGGCGGTGGCAATCGAGAACCAAATGACACCCTTATAGACGGGAACGGAAAATGCATCAGCGAACCGAGATCCGCACACCTAGAAAGAACCGCCACCAAACCTGTTTCCACAGGAGCTGTCCCAAAGAATGCATGCCCGCTCCTTGAATGCGCAGGCGGAGCAAGCCAACGAGCATGACGAGAAGCAAGACGATATCGATAACGAAGGTACTGATGGTGCTAAATTCGCTAATCTTGACGTTGCGCGGCTGGCAGGCAAGATTCCCTGATCGGAGCTGGAAAAGGATGCTATGAACTTGGAAAATCAAAGGCATGATGATACTATCATTTACCCGAAACGACACTAACATCGAACCATGTTTATGTGGAATTCCTGATCAAGAGGGTAAATGGACTCACTTTGTATGCTTTGTATGAGAAATGAAACGTTAATCACCCATAAGCCAATTGCAATCGTCATCACAACCTTTCTCTTGTTCCAAATGGCAATGCTGCAGACACACATACCATCTTTAGTCTTATCTGGAGGGATGGCAGAGGACATACATGCGAAGGACAACCAAGAGTTCGGCGGCGGCAAGGGCCATAGCATCGCAGACCTGAGGGAAAAAAAGGAGAGGTGTTGTGTATGCTCAACTCAGGAACAGGATTGCGTTGAAAAGGTACTCACAGAAATCAAAGTAAGCAAAGCCTTGGGATGGTGGTCAGTAAGGGTACAGGTGCAGGGCGGAGACGAAACTTTCGCTACCGACCTGGCATCTGTGCGGGGCGACCTTGGTGTTCGAAAAAACGATGACATTAATTACTGTGGTGAGGGTTGCCAAGCGCGTAAGAGAGTAGATCTACCAAAGACGTAAATCAGTCTGAGAATCCTGGGATCAAAAGAAGTGTCTACGATCACAGACCCATATTGTCCAGCGGTAGGGACGACGACCCGAAATGATGCTCCATTCATAGTCAAGAGTAGTGGCGAATTCCCAGCTGGAGATGAGGATTGTTACGGGTCATACCCTGAGAACACGAGAGCTAGGACGGCATGGCGGACTCACATGTAGAGACCAATGAGGGTGTGCGAGAGATTGGAAAACGCCACTGTTAAAAGTAAACTTTGTGAGTCACCCGAGGCCCAGAGCCTAGCTGCAAAAGTGCACGCACACAAATCGTTCGCGACAACCACAGGGTCGTGAAAGTTGACCATCCTAGGCCGACAGATGGATGGATTGCAAGCCAATGAGGTCTAAGGATACGAGCAGTGGAGCGCTCCTTATAAAGCCCCATCATGCACACCCATGGATACTCCGGGTTTCAGGTTTTATTGTTATATTTTATGATCATTCTGGTACCATCCGTCTTACCCTCAATATAAATGTCTTGTTTCAAGTGAAGTAAGTACGTCAGTCACTGGCAGGTGTCGATAGTCTGGGGGATAACCAAGGATACGTACGTAAATACAACGACCAAAAAAGGTGATTTCCCCATACTTTGGGCCTTTGGCCCCTAAGGCCTAACTTGAAATGGGACTCCCCGAACTTGCTAGTAAAAAACGTGAAACTCAAAGACTGATTTTGGTCGTGAGTACGCGTGAGTTACAGAACGGAACGAACAGATAAGTCTACCGCACAAAACGACTGGAGGTCAACGGAGCATCCACGTCACGTCATGCACCACGCGGGGAAGGGCAAGGGAATGGAACTTTCATCGTAGAATGAGTTAATGAGTAACGGATCCGACCTGGAGTCAGCGTGAGGCGTGCGCCTGCGAATGGCTTCGAATACAATTTAACATCAACACGACAACAATGAGGCTGAGGTTTGTTTGTTTGAGCGATAACGATAACAGCACCCGGGATCAGTGATACGTATCCGTTTCCGAGGGTGCATTTGACATCTGCACTGCGCCACAATCTGTCAAATGTGTCAATCCCACAATCCCACGCGTCGCTGGCACTGCTGATCACTAGATCACTGCTGGCTACAACGCCAGCCTGCCAGTGCGTCCACGTCGATCAACCGGATAGCGTTACTAGTAGGCAATTGTGTAGAAAACATCAAATGCATCAAAGCTGGAGGGAAAGGTAAACCATGCCCACGACCTCGGTTCAATTTCGCGCGCAGGGGTAGGGAACGAGTGTAAAAGGTGATATGCTGTATGACTTGAGAAAATGACGAAAAAAAGTTTACATTTAGAACTCCGCTTGGTTGCTCGCCAGTGCAAGTTGAAAACACGTCTTCGACACTAATCCACCCGCGCGACGAGATGCCGAAGGACCAAGAAGTACATTATTCACATATCGCCGAGGGTGTCGACCCCTTTCTGGTCGGTCCCATGCCTGCCGACGAATTCCTTTCAAAATTCTTTCCTTTGTATCAACCGACGCCTGAGGAGGGTGCGTTTTCGAAGGTTGTGGAAATACTTGGCCAAAAGAACCAACAGGCAAAATCCATGTACGAACCTTTTGTGAGTCTTTATAGCAGTATTTCATGGCAAAAATTTGACACGGGAATACCAGTGTTCGGCTGTTCAGCATCACGTTCCCGGCCTTGTCCTCCGTAATACGTCGTCTCAGATAGATAATGCAGACACCGAATACAGCTTTTCAATCAAACCTGATTGCACTGTATACAGCAAAGCAAACGAAAATGTTACTGGGACCGATTCCAGAGTGGCCGAGTTCTTCATCGAATTCACAACGGACAGCCCGAGGGGCAACGTAGCTTTATCAAGGATTCCCGCGATGCTAGGTTTCTCATCGGTCAGATCGGGACATACGTCGCCGTGCAATTGAGTTTGCAATACCGAACGCACACTTTCTTCGTGCTCATCATCAGCGATTGTGCGCGGCTCATGCGCTGGGACTGCAGCAGAGCCATCTTCACCGCACCTATCAAAAGGCAAAGCGAGTGCGTGATGGACTATGTCGTCACGGGCTTGTGGCCTACGACGAGGCGAAGCGCTTCGCACGCATGAACGTTGCACTCGACGCACGCAGGTACTCCAAGGGCGGCGTCTCGTTCGAGACCGTGCCGCCACACGGTGAGCACGCCTTCTCTCCTGCACCTGCGCTCCACATGCTGTTCTCACTTCGATGACGACGTCGTCCACAGAACTTCGCGGAGCAACACGACGTCTTCCGCCACAATCTCTTCATACAATGAAGACGTGAACACGAACCGAGCCTGCGGACAAGCCCCGCGTCCTAATTCTCGACCACTGACTCTGGGAATCGGCGGCATTAGAAGAATTAAAACCCTTTGGGATGGGGGTATACCCCTCGTCACTCGACCGGGGCAGCCCTGGTGAGATGTAAAAGTAAATTACCAAGCAATTGTAGCCATCCACAATGCCAACAATCGGGCCAGCAGGACCTCCGAGTCGGATCTCTCGGACCTCCGGGACAACGGCCAGAGGGGGGTTTTTTTTAATCCAATTTTATATCCCACACATTTACCTAAGACACAGAAGCGGTCACCTAACGGTATTACAGTCTGAGCGTTTTGGTTTCCATGGGCACTGCCCGGCTGTGTGTGACCGGCTCAGCCGGTTGGTGGGTACGACCCATGATCGGCGCCATGATCGCTCATTTGGACCATCGGATACCACACCTCGGTCGAGGAGTGCGCAGCTACCAGCTGCTTACGCGCCTTCACGGCAGCGCTCTGCGAGAATCCCGAGGTCGGAGCACTTCCTCCTTGGGGGGTAGCCTCTGTACCGTGGGGATACCTGTAGCACAGTTAGCGCTGGAAAAGGACTGGAAAAGAATTCCATACGTATTTGGCACTCCAGTGACAAAGTCGATCAATGCGCGATGCATCCGTGTGGCAGCGATTGATATTGAGATCATCCAGGGAAATTGGAACATCTGTACCGCATATATACATGTAAGGAAACAAGGGCCTTCCACAGTTATTGCACATAGGAACTCACGTTGCTCCAGGCGTCTGATATTTTAAGAGGAATGAAGTTCGATCAACAAGTTTTAGTTGGCTGACTAGAGGGAGAGAAAACACTACCGTTTAGGTGCGAAAGAAGGAAGATCTGCGATCGGAAATTGATGGCAGGTTGAAACAAAACCACTAGCCAGACATACCGTTGGCAGAGCCCCTGCGAGGGTGGCTATCGAGAACCAAATGATACCCTTACAGACGGGAACAGAAAATACATCAGCGACTCGGAACCGAGATCCGCACACCTAGAAAGAACTGCCACCGGACCTGTTTCCACAGGAGCTGTCCCAAAGAAAGCATGCCCACTCCTTGAACGCGCAGGCGGAGCAAGCCAACGAGCATGATGAGAAGCAAGATGATATCGGTAACGAAGGCACTGATGGTGCTAAGTTTGCTAATCTCGACGTTGCGTGGTAGGCAGGCAAGATTTCCTGATCGGAGCTGGAAAGAGATGCTATAAACTTGGACAATCAAAGGCATGATGATGCTATCATTTACCCGAAACGAGACTAACATCGAACCATGTTTATGTGGAATTCCTGGTCAAGAGGGTAAAAGGACTCACTTAGTATGATAAATGAAACGTTAATCACCCATAAGCCAACTGCAATCGTCACCACAACCTTTCTCTTGTTCCAAATGGCAATGCTGCAGACACACATACCATCTTTAGTCTTATCTGGAGGGATGGCAGAGGACATACATGCGAAGCACAATCAAGAGTTCGGCGATGGCAAGGGCCATACCATCGCAGACCTAAGACAAAAAAAGGAGAGGTGTTGTGAATGCTCAGCTCAGGAACAGGAGTGCGTTGAAAGGGTACTCACAGAAATCAAGGTAAGCAATGCCTTGGGATGGTGGTCAGTAACTGAAGGGTACAGGTGCAAGGCGCAGATGAAACTTTCGCTACCGACCTGGCATCTGTGTGGGGCGACCTCGGTGTTCGAAAAAACGATGACATTAATTACTGTGGTGAGGGTTGCCAAGCGCGTAAGAGAGTAGATCTACCAAAGACGTAAATCAGTCTGAGGATCCTGGGATCAAAAGAAGCGTGTACGATCACAGACCCATACTGTCCAGCGGTAGGGACGATGACCCGAAATGATGCTCCATTCATAGTCAAGAGTAGTGGCGAATTCCCAGCTGGACATGAGGATTGGGTTACGGGTCATACGCTGAGAACACGAGAGCCAGTACGGCATGGCGAACTCACATGTAGAGACCAATGAGGGTGTGCGAGAGATTGGAAAACGCCACTGTCAAAAGGAAACTTTGTGAGTCACCCGAGGCCCAGAGCCTAGCTGCAAAAGTGCACGCACACAAATCGTTCGCGAGAACCGCAGGGTCGTGAAAGTTGACCATCCTAGGCTGACAGATGGATGGATTGCAAGCCAATGAGGTCTAAGGATACGAGCAGTGGAGCACTCCTTATAAAGCCCCATCATGCACACCTACGGATACTCCGGGTTTCAAGATTTATTGTTATATTTTATGACCATTCTGGTACCATCCGTCTTACCCTCAATGTAAATGTCTTGTTTCAAGTGAAGTAAGTACGTCAGTCACTGGCAGGTGTCGGTAGTCTGGGAGATAACCAAGAGGATACGTACGTAAACCATAAATATACAAAAGGTGATTTCCCCATACTTTGGCCCCTAAGGCCTAACTTGAAATGGTACTCCCCGAACTTGCTAGTAAAAAAACGTGAAACTCAAAGACTGATTTTGGTCATGAGTACGCGTGAGTTACAGAACGGAACGAACGGACAAGTCTACCGCACAAAACGACTGGAGGTCAACGGAACGTCCAAGTCACGTCATGCACCACGCGGGGACTCGGAAGGGCAAGGGAAGGGAGCTTTCATCGTAGAATGAGTAACGGATCCGACCTGGAGTCAGCGTACGGCGTGCGAATGGCTTCGAATACAATTTAACATCGACACGACAACAATCATGATGAGGCTGACGTTTGTTTGTTTTTGTTTGAACGATAACGATAACGACACCCGGGATCAGTGATACGTATCCGTTTCCGAGGGTGCATTTGACATCTGCACCGGCCACAATCTGTCAAATGTGTCAATCCCACAATCCCACGCTTCGCTGGCACTGCCGATCACTAGATCACTGCTGGCTACAACGCCAGCCTGCCAGTGCGTCCACGTCGATCAACCGGATAGCCTTACTAGTAGGAAATTGTGTAGAAAACATCAAAGCTGGAGGGAAAGGTAAACCATGCCCACGACCTCGGTTCAATTTCGCGCGCAGGGGTAGGGAACGAGTGTAAAAGGTGAATGGTACTGTATGCTGTACAGTTGACTTGAGAAAATGACGAAAAAAAGTTTACATTTAGAACTCCGCTTGGTTGCTCCCCAGTGCAAGTTGAAAACACTCTTCGACACTAATCCACCCGCGCGACGAGATGCCGAAGGACCAAGAAGTAGGGTGTCGACCCCTTTCTGGTCGGTCCCATGCCTGCCGACGAATTCCTTTCAAAATTCTTTCCTTTGTATCAACCGACGCCTGAGGAGGGTGCGTTTTCAAAGGTTGTGGAAATACTCGGTCAAAAGAACCAACAGGTAATCCATGTACGAACCTTTCGTGAGTCTTTATAGCAGTATTTCGTGGCAAAAATTTGACACGGAAATATCAGTGTTCGGCTGTTCAGCATCAAGTTCCCGGCCTTGTCATCCGTAATACGTCGTCTCAGATAGATAATGCAGACACCGAATACAGCTTTTCAATCAAACCCGATTGCACTGTATACAGCAAAGCAAACGAAAATGTTACTGGGACCGATTCCAGAGTGGCTGAGTTCTTCATCAAATTCAAATATTGTCCGAAACACGATCCTTTCCGCGATTTCCGCGACGACGGACAGCCCGAGGGGCAACGTAGCTTTATCAAGGATTCCCGCGATGCTAGCTTTCTCATCGGTCAGATCGGGACATATGTCGCCGTGCAATTGAGTTCGCAATACCGAACGCACGCCTTCTTCGTGCTCATCATCGGCGATTGTGCGCGGCTCATGCGTTGGGACCGCAGCGGAGCCATCTTCACCGCACCTATCAAATACAACGATCAGCCTGAACTCTTGGAGTTCTTCAAGGCCTACCACCACGCGGCTCCCGAAGCACGGGGTATCGACGAGTACGTAAGGAAGCCTACCGAGGAGGAGATCAGTACTGCTATAGAAGCTTGTCAGGGTCTCAGTGGCGACTTGCTGGTCGTCTCACTTCCCGACAGTCACTACGTCATCAATAGCCCTAATCCTTGCCCTTCCCTCCCCATAGGGCGCTCGACTCGCACGTCTGTCGCTTACGACTTAAAGAAGAAGACGCGCGTTTTCATGAAAGATTCGTGGCGGGTCGTAGCGCCCAATGTTGTCGTGGAGGGTGATATTATTCGAAAGCTCAATGACTGCCGCACCCCCCACATTCCCTTATGCGTGGACTCCTGCGACGTGGGTGACGACGAATTCCATGAAACCAAAACTGGCGAGTTTTCTAATGCTGGTTGGGTACCTTCGGGGTTCAAATTCTCGTTCTCAAAGCGTCGACATCACCGGTTGATTTTGGATGCCGTTGGCAAGAAACTCGAGCAGTTTTCGTCTACTAAGGAGCTGGTGTGTGCCATTCGTGATGCGTTAGTCGGTATGAACGTTAGGGTTCTGTTTTCGTTTGCTGGACACTGACACAGCCTATACAGCTCACAAGAAGGCTTACCTCGAGGGTGTACTCCATTGCGACATCAGTCCCGGCAACATATTGATAGTGGATGGAGGTGGTTTACTCATCGATTGGGACATGTGCGAGGAGAGGAATGGTAAAGAAGTACTGATTGGATATCGGACTTCGCGCACAGTACGTGTAAATTCCTGGTGTCTTGATTTAATTGATGCGAAGCTGGGTCCACAGGGCACATGGCCATTCATGGCTGCGGACCTTATCGTTGACGAAGACCATAAAGTCACGCAAACGTTTATCCATGATCTCGAGTCTGCGTTCTATGTCCTCTTATATCAAGCTGTCCACTACAGACACACCAGTTTGACTAAAAAGGCCCGCTCTACTCTCTTTTCGCAGGTCTTCAATACACGAACTGTTGGAGGCCTGGGTTCTGGGACAAAGCTTACCTGGATTCAGAATCCATTTTCCCTGAAAAACTTTCAGGTCCTTGATAGTTCCGGAGGACCATGCAACCAACCATTCACATGCTTGATACGTGACCTTAAAGACGCCCTTGGACAAAGGCATATTGATGAGTATGCCATACACCCAGCATTCCTGGACGCCGAAGACTACAATGCACTCCCATACAAGCATGATGTCATCATCGACCTCTTCAATGACGCCCTCGAATCATCAGGTTGGCCTGAGAATGATGGGGCGGAGAAACAATCCATTCTGCCTGAAGATCATAAGGTTTCTTCCCGATACACGAGCACAAAGAGGGGATTGTCGGCGGTCGATAGTCCCGATACCAGCAGTGGCCGTAGTTTGAAACGGCTTCGTTAGATTGTGTACGTATTGTCGTTCATACAGTAGTGGGCATCCTCCACAAATCACTGCGGAAACCGATCAATAGTTTAATCCCCTACGCAGCGAGAAAGGAAAAAATATTACGTAAAATCCGCCAGAAAAGGTGGAATTAGTCAGAGTCTCCAGTTTGCTTTGTAAGCGCTTACTAATCGCTGTTTCTTCGTGCTTTCTCTTCCCCCCTTCCCCGTTTCCCACACTCGCTTACTAAGCTGCTGTCCACTTCTGCTGCTGCCCACATGCTTACCAAGCATCAGCACACTCGAAAACTCGAAAATTGCAGCCACTTAACACTGCACAATTTTATTTTTCTCACTGCCACACAGCCCCCACCTTTAAAAGCTTTGTTCCCACACTTTAAAAACTGTTACAGATACCTTTTCTGACCCTTCAAAATAGCCACAACTTTCTCTCACTGAAATGTTTTGACAATATAACTTTTAAATAAATTTCTCACACTTGAATAAATCAGCCAAAGAACCTGAATAAACTGCTTTCCCACACTTTTAAAACAACTTTCTGAGGCTTTATTTAAAATGGCCACAACTTTCCCACACCAAACAATAAAGCCTTTTCACAAACAAAAAATACCACACCCTGTTTCCTACACTTAATAAATATTATATGTCAACCAAAACAACTTTCCCACACTATGTGACTTCTATAAAACTGCTTGGTTAATACTGGCTACACTGTGATAAATATAACTTTTATACACTGAATATACTTGGTGCACTACATTTCTATACTTTTAAAATAACTTTCTCAGACCTAAAAATGGCCACAACTTTCCCACACTGAATAATACCCTTTTTATAACAAAGAAAAGTGACATTCTGTTTCTCAGACAGTGTGAGTAGTGCATCACAGGGAGGGTTACAGTGAAAAATTGCTAATGGTTGCAACTGTGTAAAAAGTAAGTAACTTTGTATAAAAATGGCAAAATGGTATCATGGCAAATACTATGATTTTATAATAATGACTATTATAAATACAATAGAAACATTAAGAGTATAAATCTAGATAACATTGGGGGTTTCAAACCTGGACTTATTTCCCACTTATTGGTTTTTTTGGCCACTTATTGGGCATTTGGCTGTAAAATGTGAATAAGTGACCAAATAAGGAGCCCAATAAGGAGGAAATAAGTCCAGGTTTGAATGACCCTATTCTCATGTTTAAAATTTGGCTTACTTTCCCAATGCTAAAATTGCTACTATTTTAGCCACTTTGCTCTCATACTTGGCACTTGGACAACACAAATGAACATTTGCCATGAAACTATGTACTGGACACACTTTTATAGCAGCTATTACTGTCTGTTCTAAAAATGAAAAATATGATATAATTTTGGTATGACATGTATCATATATTTAAAAATAGAGCAAAATAATGCCAAAATTTAAGATGACCTTTGGTTTAAATTCTGTTTGACTTGCTTTGATAGCTGTTACATGAATTGATGATTTTAACTTATATGGGGACTGAAATTGTGGCCAAAATTAAACATTGGGAGCATGTGCAGGGGGGTTGGGGGCGAAGCCCCCAACAAGTTACAGTCTCATGCCGTAGGCATGAACTTTAGCTTGTGTAAATTAAAAGCGCGTGAAACTAGATTACATTATAGCGAGATCCAATGGGATAGGCACCAGTGACATGTCCAGACATAAGCGGGCTGTCAACAATTGTAATGACATCGTAAATCAGACTCGGATTAGATTTGAGCAAAAAGCCGACCGTAATCCAAACAATCGCGGTAACTGCCGTCCCACTTCATGAATTTGCTAAATCCCACGTCGGAATTGATGGCGATGCTACAGTAATCCCACCGTAATAAGCGTTTTTTTCTCCAAGTCGCTAAGTCAACTTGCATATGGACGTTCGCCGTGTCATGCAGGCCAAAAAGAAAAAGTTACACAATTACTTCAAGATCACATGGCTCTGAGGCCACTCATTTTTTGGTAACTTCCTGTCTACTCTGGTCCAAGTGTACGTCCCTCTGTTTTGCTTTTATTCTGTTCGACGCTTTTATGCTCTTTAGACCATAGAGGACCTCGACTACACAGGCCGCTCTTCCCATACCTCGCCGCCAGACTCACATGCGCAGCCCATGCACGACGTCGTGCAGGACTTCAAGGCGGTCGCTGTACACCTGCTGGAACGCTTCGCGCAGGATACGGCGCTGTCGGCGAGGAAGCGCGAGAGCTGGGCGCGCATGACGGGGCTCGTTAAGGAGACGGAGCTTGCGGATGCTATAGTGGCCGCCGTTGGCGCTGATCATCGAGGACGAGGACGAGCTTGATGCCTTCGTTGGCGAGTCTCCTCTTCCCGCAGGCACCGAATTGCATCGTGTCACTCAACCGAAGCACGGCGTTCTAAACGAATACCCCCCAAAGCGAGTGCGTGATGGACTACGTCGTCACGGGGCCTGACACGGGCTTGTGGCCTACGACGAGGCGAAGCGCTTCGCACGCATGAACGTTGCACTCGACGCACGCAGGTACTCCAAGGGCGGCGTCTCGTTCGAGACCGTGCCGCCACACGGTGAGCACGCCTTCTCTCCCGCACCTGCGCTCCACATGCTGTTCTCACTTCGATGACGACGTCGTCCACAGAACTTCGCGGAGCAACACGACGTCTTCCGCCACAATCTCTTCATGCTCGCTTGCACAACGCCGGCGTCGACAGCGAGAACGCGCCGGTGCTCTCCCACAAGACAGCGCACATTCCAGACGTTCCCGTCGGTCAACGACATCGTCGTGTTAGAGAACGTACAACCGGAGTTCCTGCCTTCCGCGCACGCCTTTCCAGTCTGTGCCGTTTCTTTGTTCCTGTTCTCCTTCTTACCGCTCCTCCCTTTATCACTCCTTCGTCATGCAGACTTGGTTTGGCCATCGATCACACCACACATAAATCCGTCTGTTTTTCGTCGCCCGCCGCCCATTCTCCGACGCAGCTGCCGTTATATCCTTTGGTCGCGTGTCCACACTGTTGTTCCCACTGTGATGCACTGCATTGGCTGACTGAACGAGTTCGTGGTCCATCCGATGCGCCCGATTTTGGACAATGTTGGGCAAGTGGCCCAATGCCTACGTCGACGGCATCTCGATGGCATGCAGTCGTTTCGCATGCTGTTGTTTGTAGTCGTTGACTGTTTCGTGC
>WTXF01000558.1:0-15242 GCA_022496215.1 Russula brevipes | reverse complement strand
GAACGGCAAATTTCAATTGACATGTGCCCGGAAGACCAAATGATTTGGACCGTTCAGACTTCTCATGGGCGCGGCCCACGGGGAAGGCTTACTTACGAGCTGAAAACAAGCAGGAAACCAAAAACGTTATCATTGAAACCGCAGGGATGCAAGCTTGATCATCAGCTTCTACACCCTTCACAACAATACAGGCCCAGTAGGCACTTCGATGTCCGGAAGAGCCACGACCTCACCGGGCGTCCTCCATCGACCTGTCCGTATACTTTACACTGGCACCCAACGCACAACCCAAGATGGCCCAGAACCCATCTTTCCTTCGATCGTACCACCGCGCATATACTGGCTCGTGCAAATATCTGAGACAAGCCAAGGTGCGGTAGGATGATCGAGGGAGAACATCGCCACCCATGTCCGCCACCGCGCTTATTCACAGCGTATGGGAACGGTGCCGATCCGTTGCTGCTGCACACATCCCGTGAGAATGGAAGTAAGCAGCAGCTCAGCGGAAAGTCGGTCTGCCAGGCCTTCACCAGGAGCGAGCTGGAGAGGAACAAAACACAGAAGACAGTGTCTTTATGCTCACTGACTGGGGCATGCAGCATCTCAGACTTGCACAAAGAGCATGGCGTTGTGTCCCCGTCCGGTCGGCACTGAAATTACTGAAAGCTGGGACAAGCACTTCGTCGCCACCAGGTATGGCGGCGCTCGTGGGCGTGGAGAGGCGCCTTGCGGTTTGCGTTGGGACCAGTGTCATTTACGTGCAACACGGCACACGGTGCATCGGTGTCTTCGATGAGGAATTCATCTGGGGGCGAGGTGGACAACGGGGCCGCGACAACGTTTCCGGACACGTGCTATGTTAACCACACGACAGAACATGCATCAACTCGTGGTTGATCAGTGAAAAAAACTTGCACACGCGCAGAAGGAAGCATTGTGTTCAACGCTCGTTTCCGATGATGACGGCGTCTATCTGCTGTCCCGAGCAGCAATCAGCAATGTGGGGGATGCGCCCCATGGGATCTGCAAAACTATCATGCCATGCCCGAGTGGTCGTATTTGCGAGTGACGGTGGCGCCACTGCGCAGTTCCATGCCCGTGAAGACTTGAAGATGAGAGAGGAATCGTGAGAGTGCACGGTGAGCCAGGTCAGGTGCCAGTTAGGCCTGACGGTGACCTCAGAGGTGGCGGGTGGCAACATCGAGAGTTGGTCCATCGGGACGAAAGAGGAGGGTCGTTATACGGCCAGTGTTGGTGTCCGATGCAGCGAGGATTGGGTTACCTGTCGTGGGTATTCATGTTGGTGAGCGCTAGTGCGCAAAGCTGCCAAACAGTAAACAGTTGTCAAATCAAGCATATTAATGTCTGTGGGAGGACAGTGAAGCGATAAGGAATTAGTTTCGGCGCCGGGCACACGAGCTCAAGCACTCAAGACTCAAGGTTCCAAGAGAGAATTCTAGAAGATGCACGTCCCCACGCGGTGGTGCAGTGATGGCGCGGGAGTCCTGGCTTGGATAGAGGGGATGAACACCGGAGTTTGAAAGCTAAGATGGAACCGGGGACCTCGGGCCGCTTCCCGTGTTCCCGTAGTTGATTGAGCGGCGAGCGGCGACGAGTAAAGCTAGTGAAGCCAGTGAAGGGTTGAGAAGGTCGCGCTTAAATTGGCGAGTAGACACACATCTGTGGGACCAGGTGGTACTATGGGCGTCGCAGGCAACTACAACTTGACTGGCACGTTGTTTCAAGATGATGCAAACAGCAGCATCAGCAAAAATACAAAAAGCTTTACAACTTTTGAACTTTTTAGCTTTATAGGGAGAATTTCTAAAATCAAAATGTCATAAAACAACTTTCTCTGGACTTTTTTTGGCTTCATAGTGGATTTTTGTATCATGACTTTTCTGGGAATTGGGTCAGTCTACATCAGGAAAATGTCCATAAACTTTCCGACTTTTTGACTTTTTCAAGTCCAAAAGCTAAAAAGTGGAAAAAGCCAGGATCTATTCATGATGAAAAGTGAGAAATGAAACTTTTTTTTTTTGGAACTTCATGAAATGAACTGTCTCCCCTCTATTTCCTGACAGCCATTACTGTTTGTGGATTTTATAACTTTTTATAGCTTTTTATTTTTTTTTGCAGCAGCAGCCAAATGTAGCTTTCCACAAAATTTAGGTTCCTTTTCAACTTTGGGACTTTCTGTAATTTTCCCCAACTTTTGCTCCTTTTTTGGCTTGTACAAGCTCATACAAGCCAAAAAAGTTTATTGCAGGTTTACCGATGTAGATGACTTTCGACTTTTTACCTTTTTTGACTTTATAAAGCGACTTTATAAAGCTCAAAAAGCATTATATATTTTTCCTGATGCCCAAGCACACACCGACGGGGTCACGGGGCCCACAACTGAGGCCTCTGAGGCCTGAGGAACCACATGACACACGACTCTGTCCTTTTTCGTTCTTAGTCCCTTGTTCCCGACGATACACGCTCAACAAGACCAGCACTCGCTCGCTCACTGGCAGCCGCTCGGGAAGGTTGGTGCAGCAGAAGATACAGCAGCAAAATCCTCCTTCCTAGACCGTCCTGTGGCAGAGATGGCGTCCTCCCTTCCCTTCTACGTGCTCTGATGCAATAATGACGTGAAATCCAGTCGTAGAACGAACTTGACGAGGCCGTCACCCACGACCCCACGTCGCCCTGCTCCCCTTCCCCCGGTGAAGCCTACAGTCACTGCCTCGCCACCAAGGCCGCTATATTGCTGCCGCTGCTGTCACTGCTCGCTCCCACGGTCTTCCAAGATAGGCAGCTGAGAGTCGTCGATGCTTTTCTCTACCCCATTCCTGTACGCGGCCAACCGGAACAAGTTGAGCCCCGCTTGTCGCTCAACGAGCTCGCTGCGCCCAAGCAAGTTGCACCCACGCTCATCGTGGAAGTACCCAGACACCCATGTGACCCTGCCATCACAACACGCAACAAGAATGGCCGCTTGGTGTTGTTCGACGACGAGCGTGTTAATGACTTCAGGGCACGGTACCAGAAATCACCGCAATACTTCAGGAAACGACAGAACCATACAATTTCTAGGACGATGGAGGAGACTGGTGTCGAGTTTCATAAGAGTGCCAGACGCTGCCAATGTGTGCGGGATCAATGGTCGTGATGAGAATCACTGTGATCGAGAGCTATAGGTGACGTCTGCGAACAACTAAGTGCACAATGTGTGCACACCACTCAGCCCAGCTTGCATTCGCCGCCCATCGCATCGCGCCCATGCCGGTCAACTTCCGCCATACCAGCAAGCCTACCTCCAGCCTCTAGAACACACTGCCAGTACACATACCCAAATATACAGTCGACGCCGAAGATGAGAATCGCGAGGGCTCCAACAGTTCCGGGATTATGGTGTCAACAGATACACCTGGTGGGTTCGAATCCGGCGCTCGGGTTGGGGGCCTGTATGGGTCCCTGTAGAGTGGGGCCTCCCAGTCCGCTTCATGCCAGTGGGTCCCCGCGACCGCGCCGTACTCGCGAAGCACCTATGTAAGTTCGGCGTGTCCCTCGGATAGCGCTAAATCCAACGGAGTCCGACCTATCCTATCCTGGGCCGTCACGACCGCGCCCTTCTCGAGAAGGACCCGTGCGAGTTCGACGTACCCCTTGTCTGACGCAAAATGCAGGGGGGCCCACTTCTTCTCTCTTTGGGCCGTGACAACTGGGCCGTGCTCGAGAAGGACCCGTGCGAGTGGAACGTACCCCCTGTCCGTCCCACAAACAGTTTCACCCGGTGTGTCCAGCGCCAATTCCTTATCGCTTCCCAGTCCTCCCACAGAGTTGAATTGATAATTGATAGCTCCAAGCGCTTCAAGAGAATCTCCGATGATGGATGCGCCCATCCCACGGAGTGATGGCGTGATGGCGTGATATGGCGTGATGGCGTAGGACCACCACTGGCAATCCTGGATGAATACGGCAGCCGGCAGGGCTGTCACCACGACGTCGCCCTTTACCTTTACCCCTTCTGCCAGGCGATGCCCAGTCCCCATAGAGCTGCTGTGCTGCTACCCGCTCTGTACTCATAGGTGACAGACCGCCGCGACTCGTCGACGACGATCCCAACGCCACTTCTGCGCCGGATAAGCGAAGTCCAGCCGTCAACCACCACCAACGCGAACCGCGCATCCTCTTCTCCAGCGAACCGCCATGCTTACGCGTGCGCTCCTTTGGTGTTCTTCCCAAGGAATTCGTCGATTAGGTACCCTTCGCACCCGTGTATTTTGACCTCATCAAACGTCGCGCAATCGATCACGTTGTGCGCCACAACCATCGCGCACAGCTGCACGTACTGTTTTCTCGGCTTTGGTCAGCGGGCGCGGGCACGAGTGGGGCGCGTAGTCAATTAGAATGAAGAACGGTATAGCCGCGGGGAATGGCAACAGTCCCGGGGGGCTTTACCTGTGCGAAAGAAAGGTCCTCTCTTTTGAGCTCATCGGGTGATGCGCCATGTTCCGGTGCCCAGAGGTGCAAGAGCACGAATATCCCCTTGTGTGAATAGCTTCCATGGCCTGGTTGATAGTCCGTGATTAGCTGGGGACGCTTCGACAACTGAAGAAAGATAGGAACGCACCCTGCTCATCGGACCAGATGATCCCGGGCGCATGGGAAATGTATCCGAAGCCCTTATGCGAAAGGCCTCAACCGGTGAGTTCATCCCTGAAACCTTTCTCGCTCTCCACCTCGCCAGGAATCTCATCGAGCTGGGAAACGACGAGGCGTAAGGTGTCAGAAACGAGAAATAACAGAACGCCGCACCTGATCAAGGTCGATAAGTGCCTGTTGAATAATGGTCTCGACGGTTCTCTGAAGGTCTTCCTCCGAGATGACCAACGGAGGCTAGAAGCGAATGCTTTGAAACAGCACATAGGCTGCGTCAGTGCGATTCCCAGCTCGTTCAGGATAAGAAAGCACGCATACATGTTCACATGGGTGGGCTTCGCCAGCACCCCTGCACCCCGCGCGACTCTTGAGCAGCAGGCAGAACTGCCACGCCGTGCGCACACGCGAGCTCGCGCTGTCCTCGATGACGACTGCGTTGAACAGGCCCACACCCACGGACCTCCCAGACAAGCGGCGAGTGCAACGCGTGGATGCCACTTGCAAAAACTAATTAAACTATTCGCCGGGTCGCTGCGCACGTTTTGCGAGGCGCTCAACGTGTGCGGCGCCGTCATTACTGCAAGGCAGCCAAGCGGGTTTCTGTTATTCGCGTTAAGCGCACGCATGAGAGACGAGAAGGGAAGGGAAGGATGAAAGAGAGGATTGGGACACACAGCCCACGGAGTTCCCGCCTCGCCCTCTGACTATCCGGGCCGGATCCCTCCGCCGAGCGCGACGGACGCGGCTGCCCGTCACCGCGTCACCCAGTCATCCACCCACGACGGTTTTATACAATATTAATCCTTGTTGCGTCGAACACTGGCCATATTACAACCTCTTTCGTCCCGGTGGTGTCGTTGATATAGCACCTGTCCGGGAATGCCGTAGCAGCCCGTTTGTCCACCCCGCCCTCCTCGATGACCCTGATGCGCCGTGCATGGTGCTCCAGGTCAATGACACCGATGCCAACGCAAACCGCTGAGCGAGCTCCCACCCGCACGAGAAGATGGCCATATCCGGTTCAGTCGCGTTGAAAGTGCTTGTCCCCGCCCTCAGTACTCAGTGCCGACCGGACGTGGCACATCGTGGACGACCGTCGCCACGACACGCTCCGAGTCACTTTGTGGGACAAAGAGCTGCATGTTCAAGGCAGTGGGCCGCAAGACATTGTCTTCCGTGGTCTGTCCCGATTCATCTCCTCGTGTTCTCTCAGTGCACACCCTGATGCGCTGCCCGCACAGAGGGCACGGAAGCGCCCCTTTAGTCCTCCTACGTGCTCTTCGGTGGCCTCCCTTATCACACCTCGACATTTTCTCAATACTTCTACGTCACACCTACCCTCAATCTTCCACCACTCTTCTCCCTTTTTCCCTGTCACCACGCCATCCCTTCTCACTCGACCCACGTATCATTGCGCGCAAGAAGCAAGATCAAGTCTCGTTGGGGTCGGTCCCAAACCAAATTCGAGAAACCGTCGTCGCGCCCGGACACGACGCGAACTTATGTACGTCATAGATAGTTTTGCCTTCATCCGCGTTCGTTTCATGTCAGAATGTCGCGTGGTCCTCTTTTCTTTCGCTCCATTCCACTCACTAAATTCTAATTCGATCTCGACGAGTTTGGTCTAATAATTAAGGCCGTGGATGTATTATATAAGGACAGTGTCGTCCTTCTGGGTTGAATCGAATTCGAGCCTCTTTTTCTCGCGTTCTCCTCTCGTTTGCCTTCACTATCTCTGAACCTCTCGCTGCGGACCTCCTCGTTCTACCAAAACGAACCGAGGGCGCCAAGACGCGTCCGCAACTCACCACTCTCACATGAAGCTCCTCCGGGAGAGTTTGTCGAGTAAGGCGACGCGCGCGAGACGAGGACAGTCATGACACCGCTTACGCGGTCCGACCTTCCCCCTTGGACGAACTTCGAGACTGTAATACACCCGGCAGGTTCAAATCGCAAACTCAACCTCCTGCACTGGGTGTGACTTCCCCTTAACTCCCCCCTAGATTCAGCCTGTCCCCGCCCTGGGCTGTCGCGGCCACGAGATGCTCGGCAAGGACCCGTGTGAGTTGGACATGTCCCCCGGATGGTGCCCACTGCAGTGGAGTCACCCCAAACTGGTCCTGGACTGTCGCATCCGCGCCGTGCTCGAGGACACGTGCAAGTTGAATTGACGAGCTCCTCGAGAAAGCGTAGCACTCCTTTTCGGGGGGCCAGCCTGACAGGTGGGTTCGGACATTCGTCCAAAGCATCCACAATCAAGTAAATCGGATTTCGTCCTGGGAGTTTCAGTACATTCTTCAGACATCGGACGAGTGTGGCATCGCTCGCATGTTGCGAACCATTTCCGCGTTCCGAGAAGAACTTGGAAAGAACATCGCAATAGGTATCAGATTGATGACAAAGTTGGACCAGCAAAGACGAGAGTAGCCCGCGCAGATCCCTCTTGCGTTCCTCCTTAAAGTCACAGTAATAAAACGTGAGGATCGCAGGCTGAGATTTCCGCATGTCGCTGATGTGCTGGATGATTGCCGAGCTGGCTGACACCTTAAGTTCTCCGGGGGACAGAAATGTGGAGAAGTTCACATACCAGAGGACGCTCTTTCCCGCACCCGCTACGAAAGGGAAAAAAATCCGTCAGTCTCAGCAGGAGCGTACGAGTGGGCCACAACCCACGTTTTCCATGGATCCAAAGAAGAGAACTCTGCTCAGACGATTTCCATTTCGAGTACGTTTCGCCATCCAGAAACCACGCCGCCGTCCCGGGGTGCCGCAATTTGCTTTGCTCGTCCTGGTTTTTCCCTGGATCGGGTGGAGAGAGCCAACTTCGAAGGTCTGCCGCCAACTTGTCACCTGCCACACAATATCTGGGTTTCATTCAGCAATGGAGAATGGGAAATGACCGACGTTTCGATGCGTTCATGTCACTCGCGATTTGCTGTAACATTTCTAGCGCTCATTCAGACATAGAACTACCTTACTGTTTTCAACAAATCGAAACTTACTGCGCATTTCCTCTTCCCCTAGAGGGAGGGGTATTCAACACCCAGCAGGGAACAAGCGAAATGATTTCTCACCCTTGACGAGACCGTCGGTGTGCTTGAGAATGAGCGCTGCGGTGGTTGGAACCTCGGCTAGTCTGAGTTGACCCAGTTTCTGCAGTGCCACTTCAATGTCCTTCTCTTTCAAAAGCTTCCTTCCAATCTTGACTGCATTGCGCTCAGTTGAGTGTCATATCGGGGAGCACTGACTTACTCCATGAATTCCGTTTGATCTCTCTGGTCACCAAACCAAGCACGTGCAGCACTTGCACCACCATTTTAACAATAAAATCGACCATCGCTCCGTGAAGAGTGACCGTGGTATAAATGTGAAGGCGACCCACGGATTGTCCGATCAACTCGAGCAGGTTAGCGAGGTCATCGTGGCTGGCAACAACGTCCTTCGCCGCCTGGTATACTTAGATGACACAACGATACCAGGTGGGATGTAAAGAAAAACACGTACACCGAGTAGGGAAGAAAAGGCAATTAATATCGGTTTCGCGAAAGGGAATGGCTATAGAACAGAACAAGGCATCAGAGAAGTACAACACCGATCGGCGTGTCCGACGCACCACGCTGATGGCGTCACGGAGGATAGTGGAGGTGGAAAGCTTGTACAGAATGGGGAGGGCAGATTTGAGTGATTTCACGATTTTGCTGTTGCTTCCTCCAGATTGAGTGAAGGCCTGTGCTTGTTCCTGGAGGACACCCTCGACGGACTCGAGGGAGTAGGACTGCTCGAGTTGCCTGGCAAGTGGGTGCTTTGTCCATGGTTCGCCAGTATGCATTTCGTACTCCTCCAAGGCACGCTCGAAGAGGATGGTAAAGTTAGAGGGCTCGGGTTCTGACTGGTGACTCATATCACAAGTGGGAGAAAATTGGGCTCGGAGGGGAACTTGTCGGAGGAAATGATGGGGAGATAGGAGAATGTCATTTCGTTTAATACCTCGAACGAATGGGCTAAAGCTGCCGAACAGTAAACTAGTAAACAGTTGTCAAAATCAAGCAATATTAATGTCTGTGGGAGGACGGTGAAGCGGCGCCAGGCACACGAACTGTTTCAAGGTCGAGAATTCTACAAGTAGGACAGATGCACCCGTCGACCACGGGACCACCACTTGCAGTCCTCGATGCAATACCTGAATACGGGCAGCCTTCCGCGGGCGACATAACTTAGCGGAGTTCGAAAGCTGGCATGGAACCGCGGACCTCGGGCCGCTTCCCGTTTGGGTTGACACACGCACAACCCTGTGAAACCAGGTAGTACTGTGGACGGCCTGGCATGTCGTTTCGAGCGGACGCAAACAGAAAGCACCGACGGGGCCCACTACTGAGGAACCACACGACTCTGGTCTTTTTCTTGCCTAGTTCCTCGTTCCCGACGATACATTACCGGCGCTCCGAGTCGCTCGCCCAGCCGCTCGGACGGGGCGGTCAGTGCAGCAGAAGATACAGCAGTCAGTTCCTAGGCAATCCTGTAGTAGAGATGCGTGCTCCCTCCTATGTGCTCTAATGGAATGACGGCGTGAACCCACCTGCAAGACGAGCCGTGCCAGTGGAATGCGGTCGTAGAACGAATACGGCAAAACTGTCACCCACGGAGGGACGTCGCCCTTCTCCTCTTCCGCCAGGTGAAGCCCACAGTCACTGCATCGCCACCAAGGCTGCTATGTTGATGCTGCTGCTAGTGCTCGCTCAGACGGCCTTCGAAGACAGCAGCTGAGAGTTGTTGACGCTCTTCTCTACGCCATTCCCGTACGCGGTCAACCGGAACAAGTTGAGTCCCGCTTCTCGCACAGCGCTTCGCTGCGCCCGAGAAGTTGCACCCACACTCATCATGAAGGTACCAGATAGCTGTGCGAACTTGCCATCACGAGAAGAATGGTCGCTTGGTGCAGTTTCTTGGTTATTATAGTCATTGACAACGTGCGAGAGACATGCAAAGGATATCATGTAATAAGTACTACGTGCACACGTGAGCACGGGGCGATGGAGGAGACTGGTGATGAGTTGCATAAGAGTGCCAGACGCTGCCAATGTAATGGCCGTGGTTAGGTGAGTAGAATTACTGTGATCGAGAGCCAGGTAACGTCGGCAAACAACTAAGTGTCTAAGTGTGCAGACCACCCAGCCCAGATTGCGCCCACCACACCCCTGTCGTGACGCCCAATACCGATCAACTTTCGCTGTCCCAGCAAGACTGCCTCCCCTCCAGGACACACAACCAGTACACAGACTCAACACGATGTAATACAGCTGGGTGGGTTCGAATTTGGCGCTCGGGTGGGTGCATATGATCCCTGGGTCTGCTAGTCCGCGTCCTGGGTCGTCGCGACCTCGCGAAGCACCTGCGTAAGTTCGGTGTGTCCCTTGGACGACGCTAAACTCATCGGAGTCTGACCCTTCCCATCCTGGGCCGTCGCAACTGCGCCACACTCGAGAAGGGCCCGTGCGAGTTCGAGGTGCCCCCTGTTCGACGCAAAATGCAGCGGAGTAGACCCGTTCCTGTCCAGGTCCATCGGATCTGCGCCACGCTCGAGAAGGGCCCATGCGAGTCCGAGGTGCCCACTGCCCGACGCAAAATGCAGCGGAGTCGACCCGTCCTTGTCCCGGGCCGTCGGATCTGCGCCACGCTCGAGAAGAGCACGTGCGAGTTCGAGGTGCCCCCTGTTCGACGCAAAATGCAGCGGAGTCGACCCGTTCTCATCCTGTGCCGTCGGATCTGCGCCATGCCCGAAAAGGACCAGTGCGAGTTCGAGGTACCCCCTGTCCGACGCAAAATGCAGCGGAGTCGACCCGTTCTCATTCCGCGCCGTCGCAACTGTGCCATGCTCGAGAAGGGCCCGTGCCTGTGTGAGTTCAGTGTGTTCCCCGTCTCCGACCTCGCCCGTCGTGATCGCGCCGAGAATGACCCGTGCGACTTCAATGTGTCCCTGGGCCAATGCCACGTACAAAGCATTGTACTTGTCGCCGAAGTTATGAGCTTCCACGTCCTGTGAGTGCTCCGCGAGTAGGTATTTAACAACCCCGAGTAAGCCGTAAAACGCCGCATAATACAATGCAGGTTTGTACGGTTTCGATGGAGTTTTGCCTCGTTTGGCTCGGTCCCAGCCTGAGTAGGACTCTGTTCGATCGTATATCCAGATCCACACTGCAAGATGTGATTTCCTTGAGTCAAACAACTCCTTCATCCCATCTTCCACCTTTTGGGACACGTCCTCGAACCGCGCGTGGTCGACCCAGTACTCCGCAGCGTATCTAGCAAGGGGAAATTTCTCCAGATCGTCGCTTGTGACATCTTTAGGCACGTGTAATAGAATCCCTAGACACATTCCTGCGACGAGCGTATGAGCGGGCATCGTAGAAATGTGGTAGTGGGAAATAGTGTCATTTGCATTGGAAAGGTGATCCGAGGTCAAGAACTCTTTCACCGAGAGATGCGAAAATTGTATCACTTGCGTATCTTCGACATTGACAATCGTAAGTAAACTTGAACATGCTGACAGTACCGCATGCACAGGATCTGTTTGGCGCCAATCCTTGCAAAATTTGGGAACTGGATGTGCGCTGAAATCGAACGCGAAACCTCTGCGAGTTCCTTGACTGTGAGCGGGCGGGAGGCCACTGCGATGCATTGGAACAGCCGATGCGCTGATTTCTGATGCGTCCCTTTGATCCCACGCAGCGCACGTTCATATGTCCCATATAACGACTCTGGTAAGCCATCCAGTACCTCCTGAATATCGCTTGGGGGACAGTCGCGCAGGTACGGAAGTTGACAATCCACCCATTGGAACCTAAATCACAGGAATGAACTAAATGAGAGTCACCAAAATTTGAGCATTGATTCCTTACATCCCGTTAGCCTTTCCTTTAAGGACGGCAATGACTCGTTGCTTGACCTCCAGCGGCCACCCTTGCATCCCTTCGTCGTTGTTAACGAACCACGTAATGAAACTGTTGATATCATCGACCTGTGGCCTTTCACCATGTAGGGAAATGGCGTAGGAAGCCAAACGATCGAGGACGAGCTTGATGTCGGTCTCGGGTCGACTTGTCACGCATATGTGCAGATTCGGGATCGATTTCGATTTGACGAGCTCCTCGAGAAATTGTAGAACTTCTTTTCGACGGGGAAGCCGGACAGGTGGGTTGGGACATTCGTCCAAAGCATCCACAATCAAGTAAACTGGATGTTGTCTTGGGTGCACCAGGATGTTATTCAAACATCGGACGAGTGCAGCATCGCTCGCACGTTGCGAACCATTTTTATGGTCTTGAAGAACTCGGAAAGGAGATCACAGTACGAATCAGATTGATCACCAAGTTGGACCAGCAAGGATGAGAGTAGCCCGCGCAGATCCCTCTTTTGTTCCTCCTTATAGTCACAGTAATAAAACGTGAGGATCGCAGGCCGAGATTTCCGCATGTCGTCGATGTGCTGGATGATTGCCGAGCTGGCCAACACCATAAGTTCTCCGGGGGGACAGATATGTGGAGAAGTTCACATACCAGAGCACGCTCTTTCCCGCACCCGCTACGAAAGGGAAAAATCCGTCAGTCTCAGCAGAAGCGTACGAGTGGGCCACAACCCACGTATTCCATGGATCCAAATAAGAGAACTCTGCTCGGAACTTTTCCAATCAGAGAACGTTTTGCCCTCCACAAACCACGTCGCGGTGCCGCGGAGCCGCAATTTGCTTTGCTCGTCCTGGTTTTTCCATGGATCGGGTGGAGAGAGCCAATTTCGAAGGTCTTCCACCGACTTTTCACCTGCCACACAATCTTAGCGTTTTCATTTAGCAATGGAGAATGGGAAGTGACCGACGTTTCGATTTGTCATTGTCGCTCGTGAGTTGCTGTAACAGTTCTAGCGCTCAATCAGACACAGAACTACCTTCCTGTTTTCAACAAATCGAAACTTACTGTGCGTTTCCTTTTGACCTAGAGGGAGGGGTATTCAACAATCAGAAGAAAACAAGCCAAGTGGGTTCCTCACCCTTGACGAGAATGTCGGTGTGCTTGAGAGTCAGCGCTGTGGTCCACGGCACCTCGCGCAGTCTGAGTTCCCTCAGTTTCTCCAGTGACACCGCAACGTCCTTCTTTCCTAAAATCTCCCTTACAGTTTTGGCTGCAATGCACTCAGTTGAGTTTCATATCGGCGAGCACTGACTTACTCGATGAACTCCGCTTCATCTCTCTGGTCACCAAGCCAAGCACGTGTAGCACTCGCACCATCATTTCGACAACAAAATTGACCATCGGTCCGTCAAGAGCGACCGTGGTATAAATGTGAAGGCGATCCACGGATTCTCCGATCAACTCGAGCAGGTCAACGAGTCCATCGCTCCTGGAAATAACGTCCTTCGCCGCCTGGTATACTTATATGACACAACGATAG
The DNA here is from genome assembly GCA_022496215.1 of Russula brevipes. Classification (NCBI taxonomy): domain Eukaryota; kingdom Fungi; phylum Basidiomycota; class Agaricomycetes; order Russulales; family Russulaceae; genus Russula; species Russula brevipes. The sequence goes on along the minus strand of WTXF01000558.1, from coordinate 2,150 downwards.
ACAGGTGGGATGTAAAGAAACATACGTACACCGAGTAGGGAAGACAAAGCAATTAATATCGGATTCGCAAAAGGGAATGGCTATAGAACAAGGTATCAGAGAACTACGGCACCGATCGGCGTGTCCGACGCACCACGCTGATAGCACCACGGAGGGTAGTGTTAGTGGAAAGCTGATACAGAGTGGGGACGGCAGATTTGAGCCATTTCACGATTCTGCTGTCGCTTCCTCTAGATTGAGTGAGGGCCCGTGCTTGTCCCTGGAGGACATCCTCGACGGACTCGAGGGAATAGGACTGCTCGAGTTGACTGGCAAGTGGGTGCTTTGTCCATGGTTCGCCCGTATGCCCTTCGTACTCCTCCAAGGCACGCTCGAAGAGGATAGTAAAGTTAGAAGGCTCAGGTTCTGACTGGTGACCCATATCACAAGGGGAGGAAATGGAGGCTTGGAGGGGAACTTGTCTGGTATCGGTTATGAGGAAGCGATGGGGAGATAGTAGAGCGGTCGACGTGTCGCTTGTCTGATTTATGGCAGACAATGTTGCCCCGAACGGATGGGCGCAAAGCTGCCGAACAGTAAACAGTTGTCAATTCTGTGCTTGTGGGGGGACTAGGGAGCGATAAGGAATTGGCGCTGGGCACAGGATCTGCTACTTGATACGTTTAAAGTTCCAACAAGAGCACCCTAGGACGGATGCACCAGTCCCACGGGACCTGGTGGGGGCGCGGGACCACCACTTGCAGTCCTGGACGAATATGAGCCCAGCCGACCGCATCTGACCAGTTCGTTCGGAACGCGAGCGGAATCGTGCGCATGGCCACCGCCGCCATGACAGGATGATCACGGCGCCCGTAAAGGCGGCGGGCAGTCGTTGGGACGCGGAGTTCGAAAGCTAGCTATGGACGGACCTGCGGACCGCGGACCCACTTCCGTAGTTGATTGAAGCGACGAGCGAACGGAATGAAGCCAGTGAAGCTAGTGAAGGGTTGAGAAGGCCGCGCTTAAATTCGTGAGTGGAAACACACCCCGGGGACCACTGGCAGCTGGTATGCAGGTAAACTTCAACTTGACTGGCATGTTGTTTCGAGCTGACTCAAACAGCAACCACCGACGGGACCCACAACTGACTGGGGAACCACACGCCGACTCTGACCGTTTTTGTGTCTAGTTCCTTGCTGGCTGTTCCTTGTCCCAGACGATACATAAATCAACAAGACCACTGCAGCACTCGCTTGCTTAGCCGCTCGGGAGGGTCGGTGCAGCAAAAGATACAGCAACAGATCCTGCTTCCTAGAAAGTAGAAAGCCCTGTAGCAGAGATGTCTACCCTTCAATTCCTCGGGCCTCCTACGTGCTCTAATGGAATAACAACGTAAAAAAACGAATGCGGCGAGGCTGTCACCCACGAGGGGACCTCGCCCTTCTCCCCTTCCGCCAGGTGAAGCCTGCAGTCACTGCATCGCCACCAAGGCATCTATGTTGCTGCTGCTGCCAGTGCTCTCTCCCATGGTCGTCGAAGACAGGCAGCTGAGACTTGTCGACGCTCTTTTCTACGCCATTCCCGTACGCGGTCATTGTCGGTCAACCGGAACAAGTTGAGTCCCGCTTCTCGCACGATGCGCTCGCTGCGCCCAAGAAAGTTGCACCCACACTCATCATGGAGGTGATAGCTGTGCGAACTTGCCATCACGACAAGAATGGCCGCTTGGTGCCGTTCCTCGACGCGCGTATTAACAACGTTGATGACTTCAGGGCAAAGCACCAGAAATGAAGAAGCGCAGCTAAAGTGATCAGACGCTAAGCTAAGCGTCAAGTAATTCAGTCTGGTAATCAGCACTAATATTGACTGGCGCAATTACCTAAGCGTCAAGTAACTACAATGCGCGTTAGTGTACTGTAATAGTAAATAGTACGAAAATACTCACTTCAGTCTGGTAATCAGCACTGAAGTGTATCCTACGAAAGAGTGGTCCTTAAGTACACTACTGAGGTCTCAGAACAATATAGTGAGTAGGTAGATTGACCTCCAAACTCAATATCTATGTGATGTAGCATGATTATCATAATTGTCTTAATCATAAAATAGTTTTACTAATCGAATATATTGTCATAACTACATATTAACATAACAACGCGACCTCACATCTCGAA
>WTXF01000557.1:0-15243 GCA_022496215.1 Russula brevipes | reverse complement strand
AGTTGCGGGCCAGCACTGTTGTACACACTCCCTGCATTTGCGTGCAAGGAGGCGTTGGGGTGGGTGTTAAGACCCTAGCTGGTCTTACGTTGCTATTGTGTCACTAAGGACGAGTGACTTCGTCCCGACGAAGTCGAAGGGACAGGCGCCAAGCCGTAGTGCCTGCACGTGGGCGTATGCGTAGACTACGCCGCCCTAACAAGGACAGGGGCGCGTGGTAATTAACCTACAAGCGCAAATCAATGATGATTGAGAAAGGAACCCAGCAGTAAGGCGGGCTTCCTTTAGAGACAAGGTTCAACGACTAGCGCACGGAGTGTCAATGAGCACATGATGATCGGAGTTCCTCTAAGCAGACTGAAGTGCAGTCTGAGTTGCGTAGAGATGAACAGGGGACAACGGGAATAGATTGGGTACAAGATAAGCTTGGACTGGAGTTGGCTAGGTTTGGTACAGAAAGTCAAGCTTGGCTTGACTGCGGCCCTAAGGGCATCCTTATATACTCGACAGTATAGTAATCAACCAATCAGGAACAAATCAGGAACAGCATAGTAATCAGTAATTGCACAAGCCACAGGTGGTAATAGCCAGCCACCTCTCACAGTCAATGAATACTGGTGGCTGACAGGTTATACAAGAACCAGGCACCATGGGAACAGAATCACGATAATCAATGCATAGACAAATAGACACATATAACGCATATAGACACTGGGTTACACCCAGATCTGTCAGAGTCAGACAGACATGACATGGGGATTAGGATGCAATTCCCACATCCTAACAGTGGGGGGCCACAGGTGGGCATTGTTGCACGCACCCCCCATGTTTATGTGCGGGGGTTGAAGGTCAGGTGCAGGCGCTGTTGCATGCACCCCTATGTTTGCGTCAATTCCAGTGGTGTGCATGGCACTATTGTCTCCTAGGAGGACTCGGATCAGTGACATGACATTGGGGAGAACCTGGGGAACCATCCACACACATATATATATGGTGCTGCCTGCCAGTGCGTGCATTGCTGCCCGACCAAACGCAGAGCCGCCGTACCGAGTGACCTGACATTCCTGAAAGTATTTACCCCCAGGGTGGCCAATGTGCCTCGGCATGCAAGGAGAATGGTGCATGTGGTAGGAGAGGTGGGCGTGACGACACAGACGCACTCAACAAGGGGCATAGAAGAGCTGGCGTGCAGTTGCGGTGTCGGAAGAGGCAATGGGGGGAGTTGGCTGCCCAGATGGATTGTTTGGTACAATGGGGTTGTTCGAGCTGTGAACTACGAGATGTTAGTGTGACAGGACGAAAACAGAGGAGGCTGAGGTGCTGAGGAGTGAGGCTACAGTTCAAGGCACCACTTTGCACCCCCCCGTGGGAGTATGATTATTGAATTTCTGATCACACGTAGTGTTGCCGAAACTCGGCTAGTCGGGGGCCGACTTGCCGAGCTGCGACTCTTACCGGAGCCGGTTGTGTCAGCCGGCGAAGCCGACTGATGAGCCGGCTGGCCTGCCTCTTCACGCGTTTCTGGCAAAGCAAAGGGTTTTATTTTTATATTATTCAAACTTACTACTTCTATGTGTGCACTATGGTACAGGACTGTCATGTATCTACTCCCAGAGGGTACAGAACTACATAATAACAAAGGGAGCTCCGTGCGCGTCGTGCCCGCTGTGCCCGCTGTGCTCGTGTTTGGTCGCTCGGCGCAGGCAACGCACGACGCCGGTCGTGCAGGACGCAGCGATGTCACCGTGGCGGCGCGGGTGACGCACGACTCGCAGGTCGCGGCCATGTCGTCGTGGTGGCGCGGGCGACGCACGACGTGCAGGCCGTGCAGGTCGCCGCGATGTTGTCCTGGCGGCATGGGCAACGCACGACGCGCAGGTCGCAGCGATGTCATCGTGGTGGCGCAGGCGACGCACGACGGGCAGGTCACGCAGGTCGCCACGATGTCTTCCTTGCGGCGCGGGCAACGCACGACGCGCAGGTCGCGGCGATGTCATCGTGGCAGCGCAGGTGACGCTGTCGCGCAGGTCACGGCGATGTCGTCGTGGTGGCGCGGGCGACGCACGACGCGCAGGTCGCAGCGATGTCGTCCTGGCGGCGCGGGCAATGCATGAAGCACAGGTCGCGCAGGTCGCGGCGATGTCACCGTGGCAGCGCGGGTGATGCACGACTCGCAGGTCGCGGCCATGTCGTCGTGGTGGCGCGGGCGACGCACGACGCGCAGGCCGCGCAGGTCGCCGCGATGTCGTCTTGGCGTCGCGGGCAACGCACGGCGCGCAGGTCGTGCAGGTCGCCGCGATGTCATCGTGGTGGCGCAGGTGATGCACGACAGGCAGGTCACCCAGGTCGCCGCGATGTCGTCCTGGCGGCACGGGCAATGCACGACGCGCAGGTCGCCGCGATGTCATCGTGGCGGCGCGGGTGACGCTGTCGCGCAGGTCGCCGCGATGTCATCCTGGCGGCGCGGGCAACGCACGACGCGCAGGTCGCGGCGATGTCATTGTGGTGGCGCGGGCGACGCATGACGCGCAGGTCGCCGTGATGTCGTCGTGGCGGCTGCTCCGTGGGAGTTCCACGCGTTCTGAACCGCTCGTGATCGAGGCCAGCGTGCTTTGCTCTGACGCGCGGCGTACTGGTACTGGCATCGGTAGAGGTCGGACCCGTCGTGTTTCCTGTGGTGCTCAGCTTGGTGCCAGTAGGTGTGCCGGTAATGGACGATGTGTCTGTATATAATTGGAGAGGAAAACTGATGGGTCAGCGATGCGGCATGGCTGCTAATGAAGAGGGGAGAATTTCCGTCGGTGAATCACAGATCGACTGACCAGAGGGGGCAACAGAACCAGAGCAGAATTGCCTGAAGATTTGGTGGGCCCTGCGCCTCAGCGGCTGTGCATTGGGCTGCGACACAATCGGCCACGGTGTTGATAAACGTGTCGCTGAAACAGGCGCAGTTTGGATCCGTTCTGCCCGCTGCGAGGTGCTCGCGTTTAGTGGCTCGGGCGGGTGACGCATGACGCACGACGCACGATGCGCAGGTCACCCAATGTCGACGTTGCGGCTGCTCCCTGGAAGCTCCACCGTTCTTCGTGCCGCCGCGAGGTGCTCGCGTTTGGTCGCTTGGCGCGGGCAACGCACGACGCGCAGGTCGCCGCGATGTGCTCGTGTTTAGTGGCTCGGCGCGGGTAACGCATGACGACGACGCACGACGCGCAGGTCACCGCAATGTCGTCGTTGCGGCTGCTCCCTGGAAGCTCCGCGCGTTCTTCATGCCTGCCGCAATGTGCTCGCGTTCAGTCGCTCGGCGCGGGCTGTCACGATTGTAAAAAGAAGAGGGAGAGGAAGCTACAGACGGACTTGAGGATTGTGCTGGGACCATGGAAGTACCGACCAAAGTATGTGATCTGCCTGGTTGCCGTGCGGCGGTCCGCCCGCTCGTGCCCCACCTCCGACAACTTGGCAGTCCCAACGTTACCGATGACTGAACTGAGGAGCGGACCCCAGCTGTCACGGTATCGCGATTGTGGGGAAGCGGGAGGCATGATGCGGCGTGAGGGAACACGGCCCAGGGTGGTGAGAGTTGAGTCATTTATCTATGAGGATGACAAAGAGACGGCGTAAATATCGAGCATGTGGTGTAAGCGACTTGTGAGGGGCTTCGGGAGGCGTGGCTGTGGCGGACAGGGGGATGAAGTACGGGCTGAGGGGTGGTGGCTGCTAGCGGAAAGGCGGCGCGATAAGGGGAGATGACGGGAGTTGGGTGGCTCGCTGGGGCAGATGGGAGCATGTCGTGTATACTGCTGCGCCTTGGGAGCAGACACCCCTCCTTCAGATTCAGTGTGATTGGGCACCTTCGGTCCAGGGCCTGTGTGCGAGAAAGGGAGGGAGGAAGGGTCTTGTCAGCAGGCGAGCAGCGAGGGGTGAGCAGCAGCGGTGGCTCACCTCAACTGAACGCGAGGTGGGCCCCGTCTGGGCCATCCATGGGGCTGCGCGTGTCCCGGTCTTCTGCATGAGAAGGAGCAACTTGCCGATGGTCCTGTTGGTGACACTCCAGCGGCACTCGGGTCGTGCTTGTCGTCAGCGCGGTGGCTGCCATTGGCAAGGTGCCGCATGGCCGTGCTTGGTCTGTCGAAGGTGTTCCCGTTCCTGTTCTGGTCAACACCGAAGCATGCACATGCTGCACACGGCTGTCCCTGGACGTGTGAGCATCATCTGTGTCTGGGAGAAGGTGGGTGACGGTCAGCATTGGGTACCGCTCACACAAAGACCTCGTACCCGTACTCACCTGATGGCCTGGCCGATGGCCATGCGTCCTTTTTGGGCCTTCCGACGGGCCTCCCATTCTTGCCAGCATTGGGGCCATTCTTGCCATTGAGGCGGTCTCGTGGCCATTTGTGGTTGTTGTCGTTGCTGTTGCTGTTGCTGTTGTTGCTGCTGCCGTTGCTGTTGCTGTTGCTGTTGCTGTTGCTTGTTGCTGTTGCTGTTGCTGTTGCTGTTGCTGTTGCTGTTGGTGGTGGTGGGGACGAAGGTGGCGGGGATGAAGGCGGCGGGGACGGAGGCGGCAGCGTCGTCTCGTTCACACACTCGTTTGCGTCGTCTCGTTCGCACCCTTGTTTGTGCCCTCCCGTTTGCATCGGCATAGATTGTTTAGTTGTTGTATAATATTGTAAAAGTAGTGAATATAAGAGTTGATTTTTTTTTTCTTTCTGAACACCAATCTATCGACTTAGTCGACTTGAGTCAACAGTTGAGCCGGGAGCTGCGACTCATATTAACTGACCAAAAATCGACTTGACTGCAGCTCGGAACCGGCCCGGAGCCGGAACTGCGGCAACACTAATCACGCGGCTGAAATTTAGGAAGGAACGTGGGGAAAACACTCCATTTCCTGCATTTTCGGGTTTTGGGCACTTGTTTCAATTTTTAGTTAGACATTTGTGGTAGGCGCCCAATCAAAAACGAGTAGAATAAAGAGAATTACACATATATGGCTGCTCCATCAATTACCCGGAATGGACATGAGGGTTAGCACATGTTCGGCCCGTGCAATTTTAGTGCCGGACACACAACGTGCATGATTATAAGATAGACCTCGTTCATACTTGACGGGATCACGTGATGAAAAGCGTTACAATTCGTGACAATTGCAAAATTGAATAAGGCTTTTTATTTGGGCATTATTTGGTGATTATAAAACCGAGGAAAGGGGGGGAAAGTAATGTAGCACAATCGCTCGGTGCCAGATTTTTGATTTTGTATGAATTGGTAACAGAGTATTCAAATTACAGACTGCATCGAGGGCTCATAGGCACTCACACCCATTTAGCGCTCATTTATGCGGGAATTCTTACTAATCATTGCGGTGTTTCAAAATGTCATCTTTGTAATATAAAATTGTATTAAGTTTCCTGTAAAATTTATTAATATGTTGGTTGAAAAGAAAATAGCGGCAATCATCAAAGCGGAAGAATGCGAGTGCAGAAAGGGGTGCGAACTCGCAGGGAGCATGCATAGCGGCAGCAGAAGCATGCTCTCTCTGAGTTAGATAGTTATATATAGCTACAATGGTACACATTAATTGTGGCTTGGTGGTCCAGTGGTAAATGCTTGCTTTAGGTTCAAACCTTAGCTGGTATTTTTGCGGGTCCAGGGTTCGAACCTGTGCTTGTGCAATTGTGACAGGAATGTTCCTTTTTGGTCCGCTGCAGCGGCATTTGCGAATTCCCCCTTGCCGGTTCCCAACCGCTTACATAACTTTATTATAACTCGATTACTCGAAGCTTACAGTAATCGCCAAGTAAATATCTTATCAAATACAATGTTTTTTCTGCTGAGTACGAAAGCTTTTTGGGAGGTCGGGGGCTAAGATACCGGGAAATCTCCTTTTTTTGGTAATGTGATCATTTGCCGAACTGGCTACACATGAAGATGTCACAGCACAGTCACATCACATGATCTCATCGAGTATGAATGAGGTCTATCTTACAGGAAAATTGTAATAGGGTAAGGGGTTAAGGATAGGTTAATGGTAAGAATAAAGCAATAATGTTACCCCAAACCAGTATTAGTCACTCCACGGATACTACTCAGTAGTATCCGTGAGGCATCAAGGTGACTGAGTTACTCCACGGATACTACATGGTAGTATCCGTGAGGCATCAAGGTGACTGAGTTACTCCACGGATACTACGTGGTAGTATCCGTGAGGCATCAAGGTCACTGAGTTACTCCACGGATACTACGCGGTAGTATCCGTGAGGCATCAAGGTGACTGAGATACTCCACGGATACTACGCGGTAGTATCCGTGAGGCATCAAGGTGACTAAGTTACTCCATGGATACTACAGGTAGTATCCGTGAGGCATCAAGGTCACTGAGTTACTCCACGGATACTACGCGGTAGTATCCGTGAGGCATCAAGGTGACTGAGATACTTCACGGATACTACACGGTAGTATCCGTGAGGCATCAAGGTCACTGAGTTACTTCACAGATACTACGCAGTAGTATCCGTGAGGCATCAAGGTCACTGAGTTACTCCACGGATACTACGCGGTAGTATCCGTGAGGCATCAAGGTGACTGAGATACTCCACGGATACTACACGGTAGTATCCGTGAGGCATCAAGTGACTGAGATACTCCACGGATACTACGCGGTAGTATCCGTGAGGCATCAAGTTGACTAAGTTACTCCACGGATACTACGCGGTAGTATCCGTGAGGCATCAAGGTGACTGAGTTACTCCACGGATACTACGCGGTAGTATCCGTGAGGCATCAAGGTGACTGAGATACTCCACGGATACTACACAGTAGTATCCGTGAGGCATCAAGTTGACTAAGTTACTCCACGGATACTACGCAGTAGTATCCGTGAGGCATCAAGGTCACTGAGATACTCCACGGATACTACGCGTAGTATCCGTGAGGCATCAAGGTAACTGAGTTACTCCACGGATACTACCGGTAGTATCCGTGAGGCATCAAGGTGACTGAGTTACTCCACGGATACTACGCGGTAGTATCCGTGAGGCATCAAGGTGACTGAGATACTCCACGGATACTACACGGTAGTATCCGTGAGGCATCAAGGTGACTAAGTTACTCCACGGATACTACGCGGTAGTATCCGTGAGGCATCAAGGTAACTGAGTTACTCCACGGATACTACGTGGTAGTATCCGTGAGGCATCAAGGTGACTGAGTTACTCCACGGATACTACGCGGTAGTATCCTGAGGCATCAAGGTAACTGAGTTACTCCACAGATACTACGTGGTAGTATCCGTGAGGCATCAAGGTGACTAAGTTACTCCACAGATACTACCGGTAGTATCCGTGAGGCATCAAGGTACTGAGTTACTCCACGATACTACGTGGTAGTATCCGTGAGGCATCAAGGTGACTGAGTTACTCCACAGATACTACCGGTAGTATCCGTGAGGCATCAAGGTGACTGAGTTACTCCACAGATACTACACGGTAGTATCCGTGAGGCATCAAGGTGACTAAGTTACTCCACAGATACAGTTGGGTCCTTTCGTCACCCTTCTCACGCTCCGGTCCATGTCTGCCCTGTCTCTCCCGCCCTCCCCTCAGTCCACCGTATTGCGGGTTCAGTCTCTGCCGCTATCCGAGTAAGCGGTTCAAGTGAATAATTATTAATTACTTAATCCCACATGATGTAATGAACACAATAATAAAATTTTATTTCCAAGGTTTATTTCATAGTTGTGAACTGGAAAAGTAAAACACAGAGGGGGGGTATGAATACAAATAATTTACAGGGGGAGTATTCGGGGGCAGGGCAGACGCGTTAATGGAACACGCAGGGGGGAACTGTGAGCTGGGGAGGGAGGCACGGAGCAGCGCCGTGGACTGGCTCGGCGCAGGCACAGTATCAGCGGCGGCCATGCGCATTGAGGAATTGGCGGCGGCGGACCTTGCATCGTCTTTGGCACGGGCACTGGACTTTTCGCCACCACTGTATGGATCCCTGACCTCATCTCTTCGGGGATCACCGTTGGGGCCCTCACGTGCGCGCGTGCGCTTGCGATTATTGAGCTCTCCGATGCAATCGGCTGCTGAGGCCGACTCCGAGTTGCTTGCGTGTTTCTGCTTTTGGCCGCGCTTAACGCCCATTCGCACCGCAGTTTCCGGCCAACTGTGTTGATTTGGAGCAATAAGCTCCGGTGGAGGGAGTGCTGGGCCGCCGCCTGATTGGGTGGTGGCGAACACCGCAGTGAGCTGGTTTCTCACCGAGCGAAGGGACTGTATGGTCTCCGCTGCTGGGGAGCTGACTGCTGAGGACATCACCTGCTGCGTAAGTGAGATGACATCTGATGCCAGGCCGGAAACGATCGCACTGTCATCACTACACGGAACGGCGTCTCGCGCTTCTTGCACGCTTTCCCTTTCTGATATGCCTTCCTTTTCTGGCGATGGCGTCTTGAACGCGTTTTTGAAGCACAGATCGCACTCCTCAGGACCTTGGGTGTGAATGCATATTGAAACGATATGCTTACATAGCTGCACTCTGGGCCAGTCAGGACAGCTGCAGTGCAGCTTTGTGAGATCAGCAGAATAATATTGCTGGGGATCAGAGGCCGACTTGATGGAAAAGCGCCCATTGCCGAGATTGTTGATCGTGCTCGCTTCAACTTCAGGCGCGCGTCTCAGAATTTCCACGGGCGTCTCTCTGACAGGTCTGGCCCCTCAAAGCCAAGGGACTGTCGATCGTGCCGACTTTGGTAACTCGGCAACATCTCCTTGACTAGCGTGGAAATAAGGTGATCGACCTGCCGATTGCGCTTCCTCTCAAGCCAGGTGGACTTTAAGGAATGGTGATAACTAGAGATTGCATTAGATATACTGTTAAATACTTAATCATGTAGTAGATAAGATTGCTTATGCTTCAATCAACATATTTGTATCTCCCTCTTCAAAGATCGTCCAATGTTGCCTTGAGATTGCTGACCACATCTGAACATTGGGCATCCACTTATCTCTGAGATACTGAACCACACTCTTGGGATATGAGGTGTTAGCCTGTATCTCAGCCCATTGCCGATAGAATTGAATGGGATCGGAGATTCTGACCCATCCTTTAATGCGCTTCCATAGTTCTGGGAACATGGTTGTATTGAAATGCGTCCGCATGGCGTGGAGCACGTGCCACCAGCAGTAGAGCACGCGAGATACCGGATAGACTGCTTGGATTGCATTAATTTGAGCCTGATCGCAGTCTGTCATGATGATCGATGGATAGATCGGTGTGCTCCACTGCTTTACTGTATTTAGAAAGTATTGAATTGTTGCCTGAGTGCCACTGGACAACAGCATCCAGGCAACAGGCACACCTGTCAGAGGGAACTCAATGGCTTGCCTGCCAATTAAGCGAAGTTCACGCACCATGTCCCAATGATCTCAGACTAGAAGCGTGAATAGTTGGAGCCCAATATATTGGGTGGTGTTATGAGTTGTGTCGATCGCTAGGAACGCGTTGCCAAGCCGCCGGAGTGCATTCAATTGCCATTTAGTCTGAATACACACAAAAAATGTATCTGGGGCAAGGCTAGAGCCTGCAGGAGGTTGATCCTGCTTATCCTTGTAGATCGATCAATGTCCCTCGTCTCGCAGATTTGTGATCCAGGTCTTAGTTGAGATCGCATCATTATCGTCCAAGTGGATCTCTTGCATTTCAATGATCAGTTGAATTCGACTGATATCACGAATTGTGATATGATAATTGTGATTGGTGGGCGTGCACTGCGATTGGACGCACTTCCGCTAACACTGAGTAATCGATAAAATGAATTGAAAATGTAATAATAATGACATACGATCTCCTTGGGATTGACACACAGCCAGAGCAGGTCTAGAACCAAGGTATGTGTCTCCATTGACAGGTGCGTGTATCGGAGATTCTCGCCGTGAATCTCATGGTTGTGCTCTGTTTCATAGCGCCCCAATACGGTGGGTACATGCCAATAAAGTTTCATGGTTATTTTGCATTTGCAATCAGTAAATTTCCTCTCAATTTTCCAATTGGATCTGGGTTTTGGCTGAGAGGAGGAGTCCCCCTTGGTGCGACCACGTGCGCAGCTGTAGACGCGCCGCTCCTACCAAATCGGGCCCTCCGAGCGGGTGGTATGATGGGAAATGAACTCAATTGAATTGTCCTGCTCGGCTTTGAGCCAAGCCTGAAAATCGTCCAGATCTTCCCATTCAACAGTGAATCATTTTTCTTGCGGTCATGACTAATACTGCCGACGCGTGTTGACATCCCTGGATCCTCTTGGGCCTGCCGCGTTGCTGTGTGCCCAGCGACGCGTCAGAGTGATTTGGAATTCAGGAGGGGCGTCGGGAATGACAAATACGGACATTTCTCGGGGTCAGGGAGGAGGGGAAGGGGTTGGGAATTGTTGAGGACATGCTCCCCTCCCTCCCCTGCCCCCTACAGAAATAGGCCACAAATAATATAATTTATTTTAGTTTATTTACGTGTTATATATTGAAAATCATTAGTTTAGTTTGAAGGACACAATGTTTTATTGCTATGTAACCTCAAACCAGGAATATGGCCGGCGGTTATGGCGGGCCGCGCTTTTCTGGAAGCATGAGAAGGGTGACGAAAGGTAAAAACTCACAGATACTATATGGGTCACCCATGGGTCACATTTCATTGGACCTGTACCCATACCCATGAAACCCGTACCCATACAGGTACAGGTGCGGGTTAACCCTTACTTATTGTGGGTATATCAAAAACGCATACTTTTATCACAGTATTTTTGAAAACCCAGAGGTTGGAGGGTCACAAAGGAAAACTATATAATAACATTGGCTAGATCTAAAGAATTAGGCGCCTTTCAGAGAAGCCAACACAATGTGCAGGTCACTTGGTGCAGGCAATGCACGACGTGTTGATCGCTTGAAGTTGTTTTTTTTTGTCACCCTTCTCATGGGTATAGAAACAGGTGGCCTGCTGTATCCGCCGTTCCAAACTCCTGGTCCGAGGTCCCAAACTCTGTTTGGGGCAACAATACATTTATCATTTACTTCTACATGTATGTATGAGATGTAAATAATAAATAATTACAAATACAATTTGTGTCTTTGGTATACAGGGGAGGGGAGGGAGGGAGGGTAGTGTTGGACAAGGGCTTGGGCAAACCTATGGTGTATGGGTCATGGGGTCCTCGGGTACGGGTGCGGTCCCTGGGAATCTCAACCCGGGCAATACCGTGACCCATTCAATGGTGTCGCGGGTTTGGATGGTTTTTTGCAGCTGCCAACCAGCCAGCTCCATCCTCCCTCAAGAACACTTTCAACATCCTCAAAATCAATGACACCTCTCACCACCAACATTCAAAGACCTTAACGCCTGGTCGCTGTCCGCAAGTCGCCGTCCACAAGAGCGCTACCGCGTGCCCTAAGGTTGCCAACAGCGACACCCTCAACACCCCAAGCCCCCGACAAATCAAACGCAGGTCTCAAGTTACTTGCAACTCCTACAAGATTGTCGCCCTTGGCACTGCCAGCCCCCAGGCCAGCCCTCAAGACCCTGTTGCCTTGAGCATGGCCACTACATGGCCTCGACTATACGTGGTTGGGGAGCCTCGGCTGCACTTGATTGTGGCCCCGGGCTCCCTTGGTGATGCGATGCCCTCCTCCCGAGGAGGTGCCCCCTCAAGGCCATGGGTAGCGGCCCTCTTTGGAGGGGCCTGCTCTGCTCTGCGACGCCCTCCTCCTGAGGAGGCATCACCTCACAATGACCAGTAGCTGCCCTCTTTGGAAGGGCCTGCTCCGCATTGGTTGACCGCCCCTGTGCAGGCCACTTGGCCTTGTACAATGGCCTCGACCGTGCGTGGCTGCAGCGCCTCACACTCGCCTTACCCACCTCGCCCTTGGATGTGTGCCCCAAGCTGTGGAAAGAAGGAAGGTGTATGAAGACACAACCTGGCTAGTGCTACTATGATAAGGCAAAGGATAGTGCCCATAAGGGGGGTAGAACAAAAAGGACAATGAGAAGGGTAAAGTAAAAAGAGAGTGTACAGCTACACTGACGCAACTAAGGGAAAGACTATGGCTATACAAGTCTTTCTGCTTTTACTAAGCTTGATCAGTCCCTAGCAGTGGGATAGATTTTAGGACTAAAACCTATTACGTTTTACTGTGTTCAAGCCAGTTTGGTTTAAATTAGAAGGCTTTTAAATATATGTACTTAGAAGTGGCATAATTTTTTAGAAGACCACTTTTATGATCTGATGATCTTATATTATTGATTGTTTTTAATAGAGGTTAAATTTTTAATCTTTTTTGCTTTTATAAGCTTGCTTTTTACTCAGAGTAATTTTCATTGATATTTTTACAAGATTTAATTATTAGTGACTTATAAGACCTATTTATAACATTTGGATATTTATGATCTTCCACTTCTTTAGGGAAAAGTAGAGGGATTGTTTAATTAAGGGGATAGAAAGGTATATTTATAGTGTATCTTTTTATAGAGTAATTTAATTCCTACTAGGGCTCATTCTATGAATTGAGTTAAGTACTATTTCATTTTAAAGACATTATACAGGAAAATTGTAATAGGGTAAGGGGTTAAGGATGGGTTAATGGTAAAAATAAAGCAATAATGTTACCCTAAACCAGTATTAATCACTCCACGGATACTACACAGTAGTATCCGTGAGGCATCAAGGTGACTGAGTTACTCCACGGATACTACGTGGTAGTATCCGTGAGGCATCAAGGTGACTAAGTTACTCCCCGGATACTACGCGGTAGTATCCGTGAGGCATCAAGGTGACTAAGTTACTCCACGGATACTACATGGTAGTATCTGTGGAGCATCAAGGTGACTGAGTTACTCCACGGATACTACACAGTAGTATCCGTGAGGCATCAAGGTGACTGAGTTACTCCACGGATACTACGCGGTAGTATCCGTGAGGCATCAAGGTAACTGAGTTACTCCACGGATACTACGTGGTAGTATCTGTGAGGCATCAAGGTGACTAAGTTACTCCACGGATACTACATGGTAGTATCCGTGAGGCATCAAGGTGACTAAGTTACTCCACGGATACTACATGGTAGTATCTGTGAGGCATCAAGGTGACTGAGTTACTCCATGGATACTACGTGGTAGTATCTGTGAGGCATCAAGGTAACTAAGTTACTCCATGGATACTACATGGTAGTATCCATGAGTAGAGTTTGAAAGTTCGATACTCGAAACTAGCAAAAAACTGGGACCGAACTGAACCGAACCGAACCAATGTAAAACTGGAACCGGCAGTTCTGGTTTTGCAGGGTTACAGTGCCGGACACGCAAAGTGTGTAAATTTAATTAATGATTTTTTAACGGTTCAGGGACACTTAGAAAAGGTGTAAAATGAGTTAAGGAACAAGTTGAGCTAATTATGAATAGATTTGAATGTAAAATGCGCCCAAAAAATACAATTTTCTTAAAAAATTACCCAAAAAGTTGGCCAACCCCCAATTTTAGCGCCCACGCCTTAAAAATACTGCCATTCAACTCCTTTTAATCCGCTGAGTTTAATGGCAGTTTCCGCTTGGGCCAAAAAAATCCGTAGGCGGCGGTAGAAACCACGTGACAAACATCAGTGCCCTTCCACGTGACGGAGAGCTGTGCCACTTTCTGCGGACGGAACAGCGGGCACAACGGGCACAGAGCCAAAATTGACATTCGTTCGAGCAATAATGCAAATATTATATTATGAAAAGGGTGAAACAAAATTTCTCAGAAGGTCTCCCGAAAAAAATATTCATGTCCCAGTCCAAAGGGGAGAATGCACCACGAACGCGTGCCCTTCTCGAACGAATTGGCCCGCGAAGTCAACGCACCAGGCGATGGTCCATCCCAAGTGGCTGCAGATGGCGTACGGAGATGCGGGGCAGGATGGATGGGGCCTCGAATGACGCAAGGAGGCGGGGGCAGAGCACGACTGTGGGCGGAGCAAATTGTTGTCGTCCTCGTCCTCGTTATCCTCAACCTCCCTCGCAAAGACGCCCGGTTCGCTCTCGACAGAAAGACGTGCTGCAAGATGTGCAGGCAGTCCAGGACCTCCTCGAGTCCTTGGTCGTGTTGCGCTCCATGCCGGTGCCCTTCAGTTGATGAGCGACGACGCAAATGCGGTGAGACGGGGGGCTGTCGAACGAAACGGGTAGCTGACAGCCAGGTAAGGTCGTGTGTGGGATAGCGAGGGGTGAAACACATACTGTAGCAGTTGCAAAGCCCGATCATGGCGATGGGCATAGCGGCAAGGCATGTGCCGCGATCCCTAAGTTGCTTCCCTTCGGGTTGGGACCCCTGTGTGAGGCGGCATGGGTGATCTTAGTGGGTGGACGAGAATAAGATTGGCAAGGCAGGCTTGCGCGACGATCGTGTGAGCTGGCGTCATAGAGACGTGGAAACGGGAGATGGCCTCACCCGAAACAGCCCGTCACGAGGCTCCCCCAAACGAAAACTTTCAGAAAGATAGCAGAGCCCGCATTTGTCCAATAAGCGAGTTGAATGGTCGAGTTGTTGCAGTAAGGGAGAGAGGACTTGACCAAGACCGAATGAACAGCAATGGAAAGGGATGAAAATACACCGTAGAATAGGCTAATGGGTGATGGAATCGACGCGGCAGGAAGACCACGCTCTGGTGCGACGCCGACGGTGACGGCACCAGCTGCGATAATGACACGAGTTGACGGGTGTGAATGAGTTGTGGCCGAGGTGACAGCAATGGTTAGGGGTAAAACCAAGCCTCTTGCGATCTGACAAGGATTGACATCAAGGTGGAAAATGGGCATCACGAAGGTTGGTCAGTACCTGGAAAAATGTTGCCTCGACCTCTCGAAGACAAGGAGTGTTGAAGACGAGTCCGACGATGTTGATCGTCACGACTGGTACGAGTTTCCTAACAGTGTGCCAATCCCATTGCGGGATCTCTATTCTAGAGGAGAACAGGGCGCTGACGTGAAGGAGGATGACGGCTATGATGAGTTGCAGAAAGAGAAAGAGAAGTGGGGCATCAGGCGTAGAATTGAGTACGGTCTTGTTCCTTCAAAGCGATTGGGCTGGTCCACGCGGAGCGGTAAGGACCTTCGGATGGCGATTCACATGGGCTGAAACAAGGCATGATCGAGTGCATTCGAAAGTGTTGCCCAGATAAGCAACAACACAAAAAAAAAAGGGAAGACGAACGCGTGGCTGCCAGCACAA
>WTXF01000556.1:0-15259 GCA_022496215.1 Russula brevipes | reverse complement strand
GGGCGCTTGTTTCAATTTTTAGTTAGACATTTGTGGTAGGCGCCCAATCAAAAAAGTAGAATAAAGAGAATTACACGTATATGGCTACTCCATCAATTACCCGGAATGGACATGAGGCTTAGCACATGTTCAGCCCATGCGATTTTAGTGCCGGACACACAATGTGCATGATGACTTCACCCCAACGATCCCCCCCGGTGTTGTTAACAGACCCTCGTTTTGACCCTCTCCTCTTTTTCTTCCATCTTTCACCATCTCACTCCTACATTCTAAGCTGTCTCAAGGTCACTGTCAGCCACTAGCCTCATTATCAACGCCCCACTTCCAGAAAAGGACTGAATGCACATGAAGCTGCTTCTGCAAGTAAAAAGTACAAGTCTCATTGGAAGGTTGGCCTTCCAGCTGATATTATGGCATCTCTAGCTACTTCAGATGATTCAAAATGACCATAAACACTCATTGTACTTGATTTCAAGCTTGCACAGTGATTTTTAGCATGGGAAATCAAGTTTTTGACTTTTTGTTTCAATTTTTGGACATTTTTTTGTAAAAACCTATTTTTAAAGGATTCTAATCAATAACATTTGTTCACCCTATTGATACCATTACAATGTGCTAAGTTCATGATGAATAACTGGGTTTTGAGGGCACAGAGGCCAAAACAAATTTCTGGTGGCTGAGATGCCGGAAATTTGCGCCTTGAACTGTAGTGAGGCGGTGGGGAAAAACGAAGTTGCGAGCAAATGCAGGATTTGTCAAACCATGCGTGGGCGTTAAACCACAAACCACACATGGGTGTTTTTCCTGTTCAACCTCTTGCCCAAACTCAACCCCACCTACGTCAAGACCATCAAAACCAATGATTCTTGCAAAAGTAATGCCCTCGACACCCTCAACTGCAAGGTCATTGCCACCAGTCTGCCATCCCTTACCACCACCCCTCAAGCTTCAAGACCCAGTTGCCGCCTGCAAAACACCACTGCCAGCACCAACTTCCACACCGCCATACACCTCAAAATTCTGCTGCATCATGGACCCCAGCACATCCATGCGATAGAATCTATGCATTCCTTCTCACAGGCAACCTCCCACGCAGCGTCATTGGGCTGCGCCTTGGCCTCAGCATATGAGCATGGGCCCTGCAAGGCATCGGCCACATTGTGCATGCCGACATGGAGTGCTGCATGCCGACGCGGAGTGCTGCAGCCGATGTGGAGGGCTGCACCCCAATGCAGAGGGCTGCATCCCAAGCAGAGGCTGCGCCCCAACGCAGACGGCCGCACCCCAACGCAGACGGCTGTACCCTGACACAGACGGCCGCACCCCAATGCAGACGGCTGTGCCCCAACACAGAGGGCTGCACCCCAATGCAGACGGCTGAACCCCGACGCAGACGGCTGCACCCCATGCAGACGGCTGCACCCCAACGCAGAGGGCCGCACCCCGACCAAAGGGCCACACCCCAATGCAGATGGCTGCGCCCCAATGCAGAGGGCCGCACCCCAACGCAGACGGCTGCACCTCAACGCAGAGGGCCGCACCCCAATGCAGAGGGCCGCACCCCAATGTAGATGGCTGCGTGCCGATACAGATGGCTGCACCCCAATGTGGAGAGCTGCACCCCGACACAGATGGCTGCATGCCAATGCAAAGGGCTGCCGCTACAGCAGTCTCGACCGGTTTTGACTGGTCTAAGACCATGGGTACTGGTCGGTTTTCCGGTACAAGGTGGTACCGGTCTTGGTTCCTTAAAAATTGGTAGGTTATGAAACCAGTTCTGGTTCCAGTTTTGCACCTTGAGGGTACAAAACCAGGACCGTACTGAACTTTCAAACACTATCCATGAGGCATCAAGGTGACTGAGTTACTCCACAGATACTACGTGGTAGTATCCGTGAGGCATCAAGGTAACTGAGTTACTCTACGGATACTACATGGTAGTATCGTGAGGCATCAAGGTAACTAAGTTACTCCACAGATACTATACGGGTCACCCATAGGTCACATTTTGTTAGACCCATCCGTACCCATACCCATGAAACCTGTACCCGTACAGGTACTTGAGCTAGTAGACCACTACTCTGTATGGCATGTCGAGTTCTTGCAGTAAATGTTATGCCAGTGCAGTGTCCAAAGCAACAAAAATGACAAGTCACAAATCCATTAAGTGGGCCTGGCCCACCTCAGGCTTACACACTCACACATCAAAGGAGAAAGCAGGCAAAACAATAAAGACAAGTGGGGGCAATGCCCTCCCACTAAACTGATCTAAAAAAAATATTAAGTAACAATATACACTAGATACTAAAAGACATATGCTACTTGAGTAGGAATAAGGTAGACAAAAACAAAATATCACAAACACCCACATTTGCGTGTGAGGTGTCGGGGTGGGGGTTGCAGGCGGGCACTGTTGACGTCCCACACATTTACATGGAAGCAGCATCGGGGGTGTCGGGGCGGCGCTGTTGCATGCACCCATGTTTGCTGTGAGGGGCTGGGGGGGGGGGCTGCGGGCGGGCACTGCTGCACGCACCCCTGCATTTGTGTGTGAAGGGGAATGGGTGGGGGGTCGTGGGCGGGAGCTGTTGCATGCACCCCCCACGTTTGCGTGCACAGGGTGTTGGGATCGCAGCCGGGTTGTCACATGCCCCACGTGTCATACAACCCCCCATGCATTTGCATGCGAGGAGGTGTTGAGGTCGCGGTAGGGTTGTTAAATGCCCCCCACGCATTTGCGTGCGAGGGGATGTTGGGGTAGGGTCGCGGCGGATTGTTGCATGCATCCGCCCAGCATTTGTGTGGAGGGGATGTTGGTGTTGCGGCGGGTTGTTGAGTGTAACCCCCCACGTGTTTGCGAGTGAGAGGGGCGTCGGGGCGGGGAGTCCGGAGTTGAGCACCATACCGTGCTCGCAACCCCTCCTGTCTTTAGAGCCCCAGCAGGTTGGGGCGTAATTTTGAGTTTGAGAGCGAGGCGGTGGAGGCACCACAGCTGCGCATGGTCAGGGCCATGTGCAAGGCCAACTGGCCTACACAAAGGTGACTGACGAAGCTGCAGCAAGAGGGAGGATTGGCACCCAAAGTCTTGACAGAAGATGAGCCTCCTTTGAAGGAGGTGGCCTCACGTCACTGAGAGCACCCGGGGTTAGAGTTGAGGGCGGCTGAGGCGCTGCAACCACATACAGTCGAGGCAATGTGCAAGGCGGTGAACCAAGGCGGGACTTGGCCACTCTGGGGGCCGCCTCCTGTGGCCTGAGTCAAGGGCGTGGGTGATGTTGCGGGGTGCTGCGAAGACAACCTGCCCACAAAAAAAAATGCCGTCAGTTCCAGGGCACGAAAAACATGCCCACTTACCTAGTCATCACCGTCCTGGCCACATTGTTGTAGCAGGTGGGTCATTGTTGCAGTTGTTATCTGGTAGGGGACCGTTCCCGAGTTGTGGTAGGGGGACCATTGGGCAGGCGTTGTTGTTGTCGAGGTTGGCAGCAGAAAGCTGTTGCACACCCTGCGCATTTGCAAGCGAGGGGGGGCGTTGGAGGTGGTATTATACAGGAAAATTGTAATAGGGTAAGGGGTTAAGGATGGGTTAATGGTAAAAATAAAGCAATAATGTTACCCCAAACCAGTATTAATCACTCCACAGATACTACACAGTAGTATCCGTGAGGCATCAAGGTGACTGAGTTACTCCACGGATACTACGTGGTAGTATCCGTGAGGCATCAAGGTGACTGAGTTACTCCACGGATACTACGCGGTAGTATCCGTGAGGCATCAAGGTGACTGAGTTACTCCACGGATACTACGCGGTAGTATCCGTGAGGCATCAAGGTGACTGAGTTACTCCACGGATACTACACGGTAGTATCCGTGAGGCATCAAGGTGACTGAGTTACTCCACGGATACTACGCGGTAGTATCCGTGAGGCATCAAGGTGACTGAGTTACTCCACGGATACTACGTGGTAGTATCCGTGAGGCATCAAGGTGACTAAGTTACTCCACGGATACTACGTGGTAGTATCCGTGAGGCATCAAGGTGACTAAGTTACTCCACGGATACTACGCGGTAGTATCCGTGAGGCATCAAGGTGACTGAGTTACTCCACGGATACTACGCGGTAGTATCCGTGAGGCATCAAGGTGACTGAGTTACTCCACGGATACTACGCGGTAGTATCCGTGAGGCATCAAGGTGACTGAGTTACTCCACGGATACTACACGGTAGTATCCGTGAGGCATCAAGGTGACTGAGTTACTCCACGGATACTACGCGGTAGTATCCGTGAGGCATCAAGGTGACTGAGTTACTCCACGGATACTACGTGGTAGTATCCGTGAGGCATCAAGGTGACTAAGTTACTCCACGGATACTACGCGGTAGTATCCGTGAGGCATCAAGGTGACTGAGTTACTCCACGGATACCATGTGGTAGTATCCGTGAGGCATCAAGGTGACTAAGTTACTCCACGGATACTACACGGTAGTATCCGTGAGGCATCAAGGTGACTGAGTTACTCCACGGATACTACGCGGTAGTATCCGTGAGGCATCAAGGTGACTGAGTTACTCCACGGATACTACACGGTAGTATCCGTGAGGCATCAAGGTGACTGAGTTACTCCACGGATACTACGCGGTAGTATCCGTGAGGCATCAAGGTGACTGAGTTACTCCACGGATACTACGTGGTAGTATCCGTGAGGCATCAAGGTGACTAAGTTACTCCACGGATACTACGCGG
Source organism: Russula brevipes (assembly GCA_022496215.1). NCBI lineage: Eukaryota > Fungi > Basidiomycota > Agaricomycetes > Russulales > Russulaceae > Russula > Russula brevipes. The sequence continues at coordinate 10,513 of WTXF01000556.1, read as the reverse complement.
TAGTATCCGTGAGGCATCAAGGTGACTGAGTTACTCCACGGATACTACGCGGTAGTATCCGTGAGGCATCAAGGTGACTGAGTTACTCCACGGATACTACACGGTAGTATCCGTGAGGCATCAAGGTGACTGAGTTACTCCACGGATACTACGCGGTAGTATCCGTGAGGCATCAAGGTGACTGAGTTACTCCACGGATACTACGTGGTAGTATCCGTGAGGCATCAAGGTGACTAAGTTACTCCACGGATACTACGCGGTAGTATCCGTGAGGCATCAAGGTGACTGAGTTACTCCACGGATACCATGTGGTAGTATCCGTGAGGCATCAAGGTGACTAAGTTACTCCACGGATACTACACGGTAGTATCCGTGAGGCATCAAGGTGACTGAGTTACTCCACGGATACTACGCGGTAGTATCCGTGAGGCATCAAGGTGACTGAGTTACTCTACGGATACTACGCGGTAGTATCCGTGAGGCATCAAGGTCACTGAGTTACTCTATGGATACTACCACGTAGTATCTGTGAGGCATCAAGGTGACTGAGTTACTCTACAGATACTACACGGTAGTATCCATGAGGCATCAAGGTAACTGAGTTACTCCACGGATACTACGCGGTAGTATCCGTGAGGCATCAAGGTAACTGAGTTACTCCACAGATACTACGTGGTAGTATCCGTGAGGCATCAAGGTGACTAAGTTACTCCACGGATACTACGTGGTAGTATCCATGAGGCATCAAGGTGACTAAGTTACTCCACAGATACTACACGGGTCACCCATGGGTCACATTTTGTTGGACCCGTCTGTACCTGTACCCATAAAACCCGTACCCATACAGGTGCGGGTTAACCCTTACTTATTGTGGGTATATCAAAAACCCATACTTTCATCACAGTATTTTTGAAAACCCACAGGTTGGAGGGTCACAAAGGAAAACTATATAATAACATTAGCTAGATCTAAAGAATTAGGCCCCTTTAAGAGAAGCTAACACGATGCGCAGGTTGCTTGGTGCAGGCAATGCATGACATGCTGATCGCTCAAAGTTTTTGTTTTTCGTCACCCTTCTCATGGGTATGAAAACAGGTGGCCCGCTGTATCCGCCATTCCAAACCCCTGGTCCGAGGTCCCAAACTCTGTTTGGGGCAACAATACATTTATCATTTACTTTCACATATATGTATGACATGTAAATAATAAATAATTATAAATATAATTTGTGTCTGTGGTATGCAGGGGAGGGGAGGGGGGGAGAGGGAGTGTGTGTATGCTTCCCCTCCTCCCCACTGTCGGAAATGTCATCTGTCATCATTCCGGATGCTCCCACTGTCTTTCAAAAATAGCCAATGCATCGCAAAGCACGTAGTAATGCAGCCAACAATGGAGATGATCCAGCAACATCAATGCACATTGGCAGCATTAGTCATGATTGCATAAAAAAGGGCTTTAACCTAGAATGGGAGAATCTTGATGATTTCAATGCCTGGTATAAGCAGGAAGGTTGAATGGGAGAGTTTGAAGGTGGAAAGTAGAGTTAAAAGAGAAAGGAGAAAGGTAAAGAGGAAGAGGAAAGGGTGCCTTGTCACTTCAAGAGAGAGTAACATTGCGTTTAAAAGAAAAGGGGAGGAAGTTTGAAATACAAAGAGAAAGAGGTGGAGAGAGATGTGAAGAACGGGCACACAAGTTTTTGAGGGAAAAAGTTCTCTGGTTCTATTAGCAGTGATTGTAGACCATTTATATACAGAAATGAGCCTTGTAGCTATGTGTTAGGATGTGGGGGTCACACCCTAACTGGACTTGTATTGCGTTTGACCTTGACAGAATGGGTGTGAAGCCCTACCCATATGCGATTGTACGTCCCTGTTTACCTATGCATTGATTACCTTGATTCCAGTCCCACAGTGCCTGGCTCTTGTATAACCTGTCAGCCACCAGTGTTCATTGACCGTGAGAGGTGGCTGGTTATTACCACCTGTGGCTTGTGCTATGCTGTTTCCGGTTCTGTTTCTGACTTGTTCATTACTATACTGCCAAGTATATAAGGACGCCCTTAGGGCCGCGGTCAAGTTAAGCTTGACTTTCTGTACCATTCCTAGCCAACTCGTGTTCGAGCTTACTTGTACCAAATCCAGCCATCTTATCCCTGTTCATCTCTATGCGACTCAGACTGTGCTTCAGTCTGCTTAGAGGAACTCCGATCATCGCGTGCTCATTGTCACTCCATACGCTAGTCGTTGAACCTTGTCTCTAAAGGAAGCCCGCCTTACCGCCGGGTTCCTTTCTCGATCATCGTTGATTGGCGCTTGAAGGTTAATCACCACGCGCCCCTGTCCTTGTTAGGGCGGCGTAATCTACGCATACGCCCACATGTAGGCACTACGGCTTGGCGCCTGTCCCTTCGACTTTGTCGGGACAAAGTCACTCATCTTAGTGACACGATAGCGACGTAAGACCAGCTAGGGTCTTAACACTATGAAAGACATTTGGAAGACTTTGAGTTTTTACAGTACTTGACAGGGGACAAGGAGACATAGGTAATTGTAAGGACACAAAGATACAAAGACAGAGCGTACGATTCAGAAGGGTTATGATGTGATGAAAATTGAAATAAAGGCATGAGGCTGGATAACTGAATGGGAGTCATAAAATGAGGCTCTTGAAGAAAGGCCAGAAAATAAGGGAGGCTGACAATTGAAACTAGTAAGTAAAAGGATGAAAGGAAACTGGAATTATGACGGATTATCAAAGAAAAAGGGTGGCTAGGGAAATGAGAGCGTGTTGAGTCTGTAGCGCAACACGAGTTTGAAATGCGTGCTAGGAGGCTTTTGCAAGGCAGCGGTAATGCTGACCTTACACTGGTACAAAGCCAAGCAACTGGACAAGAGGATTGAATTCATTTTACATCATACTATGCACTCAGCAGGCCCAATTTGGTGGGAGCGCTGTGTCTACAGTTGTGCACGTGGGTGGACCAAAGGGAAGGACAGCTATCAACGAAAGGTAGGGGTGAATTGGAAAATTGAGAAGAAATTGAGGGATTGGAAATGTAAGATGAGAGTGAAACTCTATTGGGATGTGTGCACTGTATTGGGGTGGTATGAGGATGTGTGCACTGTATTGGGGTGGTATGATATGGAGTAGTATTGGAAAAGATTTGTTTGTGGCTGAAACTGATTAGTGAGATAGAGGGTTTAGAGTTGTTGATTTGGTTTGAAATTTTGGAAGCACAATCCCTAGACATGGGGGATAGTGGTAGGAAAATTTGAGAGTAAAGTAATGATAGAAACCCTGTATCTCAGTAATCAGGTTCAGATACAAAGGAAACTTGTCCAACACTAGGCTAGGGACTGGCTGGGGAGGGTAGGGAAAGGACAGGAAAATTGTTTGTTACTTACGAACCAGGCAATGTTCAGGTGGAAAGAAGGAAGGTGTATTAAGATACATGCTGGCTAGTGGTACTATGATAAGGCAAAGGATAGTCTGTATAAGGGGGTAAAAGAAAAAGGACTTAGGGAAAGGTAAAGTAAAAAGAGAGTATAGAGCTACACTTGAGCAACAAAGGGAAAGACTATGGCTATAGATGTCTTTCTGGTTTGCTAAGGTTGATCAGTGCCTAGCAGTGGGATAGAATAAGAGATTTAGTAAGGGGGTGGCAGAACACAGATCCCAGACCTTATATGGGGGGGAGGGGTGGGTCCAGGGTCCGGAAAAAAAAAAGGTTAACCCTGAGAATAATGACCAAAAATGGAAGTGGAGAGTTTATTTCTGGCATGGTCCACTGACAGTTTGGAATTTTCCACCATGACCACTCTGTGAGCTCTTTGTAATGGGTGTCAAGGGGCATGCATCAACATTATACAGGAAAATTGTAATGGGGTAAGGGGTTAAGGATAGGTTAATGGTAAAAATTGAGCAGTAATGTTACCCCAAACCAGTATTAGTTACTCCACGGATACTACATGGTATTATGCGTGGAGCAATAAGGTGTCATTGTCACTTCATGGATACTATGCGGTAGTATGTGTGGAGCGATAAGGTGTCATTGTTACTCCACGGATACTACGCGGTAGTATGCATGGAGTGATAAGGTGTCATTGTCACTCCATGGATACTACCGGTAGTATGTGTGGAGTAATAAGGTATCATTAGGGTTGTTCAAAGTTAGACTTATTTTCTCCTTATTGGGCTCCTTATTTGATTACTTATTTGCATTTTACAGCCAAATGCCCAATAAGTGGCCAAATAAGATAGCCAATAAGTAGGAAATAAGTGCAACTTTAAAACTGCCCTCCCCCTGAAATGACAATAAGTAATGGATAATGACTTATTTGTGGCGTGGCAAATTTTTGGCATATAACTGAGTTTAAACTTTGAAAAACTGTGGTCTGGTCCAGTGTCCAAGGCCCTTGAATACAATGAAAAATGACAAGTTACAAGTCTGATTAAGTGGACTTTGGCCCAGCCTAAAGTGATGATGGCAGGCTCACATACACTCATATATCTCACATATTACACTTGGGTAAGGAGTGACATGGGTCACCCTCAGGTAGTTTTAGTTGGGTCTTTTTGTCACCCTTCTCATGCTCCGGTCTGTGTCTGCCCGTGTCTCCGCCCTCCCCTTGGTCCCACAGTATTGCGGGTTCAGTCCCCGCCGCTGTTTTCTGGTCCCGAATGAATAAAAATGCGAAGTAAATAATTTAATTACTTAATTCTCACATGATGTTATGAATAAAAAAAACAACTCATATTCTATGGCTGTGTACTAGAAACGGGAAATACTAGTAGAGGTAAATTTGAGAGGGAGTAATTGGGGCCGGGTGGATGTGTTCATGGTGGACACATTGATGGGACATGCGGGGGGGAACTGTGAGCTGGGAAGTGGGGAGGTACGGAGCAGAAGCGATGATGCGGACTGGCTAGGCGCTGTGCATGTGCAAATGAGCTCATGAATGCGATTGGCTGCTGAGGCTGAATCTAGGTGTTTCCGCTTTTGGCCGCCTACTTGCGCTGTGGTTCCGGTTGACTTGTTGATTTGGAGGAATAAGCTCCGGTTGAGGGAGTCGAGGGCGGCCTCCTGATTGGGTGGCGACAAACACTACAGTGAGCTGGTTCCTTACCGAGCGATTGTATGTTCTCCGGAGCTGAAGACTGCCTGTTGCATAAGCGAGACATCCAATCCGATCCAAAGTTGGAAACGGTGCTATCACCCTGGAACGGCCCCTTGTACTTCTGGTGTGCCTTCTTTTTTTGGCGACAGCGCATTTTTAAAGTGCGTGTCAACGACCCTGGATCCTTGTCTTGTTGCCACATGCCCGGTGACGTGTCTGATTGGCTTGGAATCTGGGAGGGGCACTGGGAATGAGAAATATTGAGATTTCTCGGGGTTAGGGAGGAGGGGAAGGAGGCTGGGAGTTGCTGAGGATGTGCTTTCCTCTCCTACCACCCACGGCTACAAATTTTATGATTTATTATACAGGAAAATTGTAATGGGGTAAGGGGTTAAGGATAGGTTAATGGTAAGAATAAAGCAATAATGTTACCCCAAATCAGTACTAGTTACTCCACGGATACTACGTGGTAGTATCCGTGAGGCATCAAGGTGACTGAGTTACTCCACGGATACTACATGGTAGTATCCGTGAGGTATCAAGGTGACTGAGTTGCTCCACGGATACTACATGGTAGTATCCGTGAGGCATCAAGGTGACTGAGTTGCTCCACGGATACTACATGGTAGTATCCGTGAGGCATCAAGGTGACTGAGTTGCTCCACGGATACTACACGGTAGTATCCGTGAGGCATCAAGGTGACTGAGTTGCTCCACGGATACTACACGGTAGTATCCGTGAGGCATCAAGGTGACTGAGTTGCTCCACGGATACTACGTGGTAGTATCCGTGAGGCATCAAGGTGACTGAGTTGCTCCACGGATACTACACGGTAGTATCCGTGAGGCATCAAGGTGACTGAGTTGCTCCACGGATACTACGTGGTAGTATCCGTGAGGCATCAAGGTGACTGAGTTGCTCCACGGATACTACGCGGTAGTATCCGTGAGGCATCAAGGTGACTGAGTTACTCCACGGATACTACATGGTAGTATCCGTGAGGCATCAAGGTGACTGAGTTGCTCCACGGATACTACGCGGTAGTATCTGTGAGGCATCAAGGTGACTGAGTTGCTCCATGGATACTACATGGTAGTATCTGTGAGTAGTGTCATCAGGACGGCATGCTGATGCTTCTTATGCCTCTTAATGCTTTATCCGTTATTGAAGGCATGCAATAAGAGCAATAAAGAACATAAGAAGCATTAAGAAGCATCAGCATTTGCCGTTTTCTGATGGTTGCCGTGGCTCAGCTAGCCGGGGGCCGACTCGCCGGAGCTGTGACTCTGCCGGAGCTGGCTCCAAAAGTCGCGACTCTTGGCTCCTGAGCCGGCTCATGCTCGCACCCGTTTCAACACCTCACGTTCAGGCTTTAAACACTAAATTTCGAATAACCCATGGGTGAACACTGGCAGTGTTCCTGCCAGTGTTTATCCATGGTGTTTTATTGACATGTATATGCACAGTAATGTTTTAATATTACAACAAATCTGCCTAATCCTCGTCAACTTCGTGGACCTCGTGGCACCACTTGGCATGCGCGATGCACTCTCCCCACAGATCTGCAGCAAGGGTCGTGTCGCAGGAGCTCCTGCCCTGGGAGCTCCGCATGTGTCGTCCTGCTGTGGACGGTGCACCCGCATTTGGGTAACCTGCTCGCAGCGCCGGTTGACGCAGACCGTCGGCGAGCCTGTGTCGTGGCTGCTCCCGCCCTGGAGCCCGCGTGCATTATGCCTGCTGCCCTGGGAGCTCCGCGCGTGTCGTCCTGCTGTGCATGGTGTGCCCGCGTTTGGGCAACCTGCTCGCGGCGCGGTCAACGCAGATCGTCGGCGAGCCATTGTCATGGCTGCTCCCACCCTGGGAGCCCGTGTGCATCGTGCCTGCTGCCCTAGGAGCTCTGCGCGTGTCGTCCTGCTGTGCACGGTGCGCCCGTGTTTGGGCAACCTGCTCGTGGTGCCGGTCGATGCAGATCGTCGGCAAGCCATGTCGTGGCTGCTCCCGCCCTGGGAGCCCATGTGCATTGTGCCCGCTGTGCATGATGCACCTGCATTTGAGCAACCTGCTCATGGCACCATTCGATGCGATCGTTGGTGAGACCGTGTTGTGGCTGCTCCTGCGAGGCCCTGGGAGCCCCCGCGCGTCGTGCCCAGTATGCGTGATGCGCTGCATTTGGGCAACCTGCTTGCAGCGCTGTTCGACTCAGGCCACACGCTCTCCGTGCAGAACATCGGCGAGGTGCCATGGCTGTTCCTGCCCTGGGAGATCCATGCGCGCGTTTTGCCTGTGCGCGATGCGGGATGGTGGTTGCAGAGGCGGCGATGGTTTGGGGCACTGAGGCGACTATGGACCTTTGGTGGTATGGGCGGCGTGCAGCTCAGGTGGCAGCTGGAGGGGCGGCGGTGATGTGGACGGTGCGCTGGGGGCAGAGATGGGGGCAACAAGAGAAGAGAAAAACAAGTCATAACGATAGAGGTTCATCGCCATCTGACGAGGGCCACTCCGCCGCTGGCAAGCGACTTGAAACACTGTGGCTTTGTGGTGACTGCAAATACAAAAAATCAGTATAAAGAAAAATGCATCGGGAAAACGAGGTCGCACTTAGAGCTTATGGCGGGGCGTCCTTGGTTAAGCCATCTGCGAAACGAAGGTAGTTAGCAGCCGTGACTCGAGGTCCTCTGGGCTCGCATCTCTGACTCCAGAATTGGCTTCGGCTTCGTCGCGCGCACCGTCGCGGAAGACTTGGTTCCGGTCGCTGGGGTCGACGAGGTGGCGAGCCGCGTGTTGGGGGTGTAGCGGGTGCGGAGGTGGGGGCGACGGCGTGGACGAAGGCAGTGGCGGTGTGGATGACTGAGGGCGGCATTGCTTTTGAGGGTGTCGAGGGTGTTGCTTTTGCGAGGCTTACAGACAACTTTTGTTTGCAGGTGACCTTGTTTTTGCATGTGCCAAGGTCTTGAAGCGTGCTGGAGTTGGCGGGAGGCGGGTCAGGAACGTTGGAGACTTGCAGGTTGTCGGCATTGGGCTTGCAAGCGGCGGCACTGCATGCGCAGCGTCGGCGGAACTCACGGCGTTGGCAGAACTCGCGACGTCCGTTCTTTCGGCGGTGCGAATGCTGAGGGACGCTGAGGGCTGCGCTTTTGCGAGGCTCGTGGGTTTGCCCTGTTCGTGGAGGAGGCTAGGGCTGGTGCGGGCGCGGGCGTGGGTGTAACTGACGACGGCGGCGGCTCAGGTGGCTGTTCGAGAGGTGGAGCATGTCGCAATGTAAAGAGGGAGGGGCATCTGAATATGTGAAGAGATGGGAGACGAAGCGAGCACGCAGCTTGGCTGTTGCTTCACGTCCATGATACAGGTTGCTCTCGGGGATGGGCTGACCTGTGTTGATGATTGCCATTGAGCGGTTTGCGTCCTCTGCGCGGTGGCTGCTACTGCTAGACTTGCCTCCTGGGTGGGGTCTGGTCTGTGTCTTCTCCTCAGTAATAAAGACGTCTCCTATTCTGGCATGATGCCGCTTTGCAAGGGCAGAGGCCAGTTTTGCCTTCTCCCAGAGGCGTATGAGTCTGTACTGCCGCTGGTATTGCCACTGCTTGCGCCCCGAGGCTACTCCGAGGGCTTTGTGTCTGCTGTCGTTGGTGACTGTACGGGCGGCGGCAGTCGGCTGTGTGACGCGCTGGCAGGCGATGGTGGTTTGGGCGACTGTGTGGTGGGCGATGGCGGACGGCGGACTGGATAGAGAGGATAGGCTGCAAGGTGGTGTGGGAGGAAGAGCTCGGCGGCGTGTCTACGGCAGGCTGGGCGATGACGACAGGCGGCGAGGCGGCGCGGGGTGGAAAGGCGGCAGGAGATGAGGTGGTGGCGGGAGACAAAGAGGTGGTGGCTGGAGATGAGACTGCTGAGACAGCGGCGGCTGAGGACGAGACTGTTGAAGACAAGGGGGCGGCGGAGGCGACGAAGGGCTGTGAGGTGGCGAAGGTTAGAGAGGCAACGACTGAGGACGAGACGAGTTGCGGGGCGATGGCGGACTGACTCCGAGTGAGTGACAATGGTGCCCTGAGAGGCTCCCGGGCCGAGCGTCGTGGCGGCGGACTGGACGACGACGAGAGGCTGAGGGGCGGCGACGAACAGGAAGACGACAGCGGACAGAGGGAGGAGAGACTACAAATTATCGGCTCCACGACTTAGCCAACTCTTGAGCTGCCGGTTCCAACTCCATCCGACTTGCCCCCAAATCGACTCGGCTCCGGCTCGGAACCGGCCCGGAGCCGGAGTCGCGGCAACACTATCTGTGAGGCCCAGTGAAAATTGACATGATTTGAGTCGATTGTTGCTAATTTCTGGCAATTGAACCCATATAAATCAATATGTACTAAATATTTGATCATGTAATTGCCAGTAGTCCATTTGGACCGATTGTGGGCTATTCCCCATAATTTGGTCAGGCAGAATCAATGGGAATCAGGCTAAATTATTATTATCTTCTGATTGTGTGTGATTTAGACCAATTTAAGCTCATTCTAATTAATTCCCATTGATTCTATCCCTGTCCATATTACATCGATGATTGTCCCTAATTCCAGGGGATTCTGCACGATACCTATCTATTTCTATTCGATCTCTGTTCCTACTGCTGTCCACACACCAAGGGCTTGCGATCTGTCTTTTACAACAATAGTACAATTTGTCAGAGGATGCAGTAACAAGAGGGCATACACTCACTAAGTTTTTGTGGCTGTTTTGAATTTCTGCAACAGACAGATTGGTTCACATGTGGTGTTTGTAAAAAGGGTGGAGAAATTTCCATACCTTTTTATCCTGACATGACAGGCCGTTCCAATAGATTTGGAATTCACTTTGTGCTCTCCCTTCATTTCCAGGAACAGAGAGCCACTCATTAATCGCGAAATTGCTGGGAAACATGTTATAATATGTTGGAGGGCTTTGAGATGAAATGCTCACTGAGCCGTCGGCTTCATTTCCTTTCTGAGCTCAAAGGGACGATCTGCAGCTTGTACGCATGTACTTGTCTTGCCCTTGCCTATCGCACTCCTAGTAGTATCAGTGAGGGATGCCGAAGAGTCTAGCATAGGCGAGGACAAAGAAGCACTTTGGGGGCGTGAATCCGTGGAGGGCGCAGGAGCCGCAGATGGGGTAGGTGGCTCTGTATTGACAGAGCGCGCAGAGGGGCGAGGCTCGCGAGTATCAGCTCGAGCACTGGCTAGAACAGCAGCATTGGCAGTTGGGCAGGGGCCAGTGGTCACGGATATGGAAGGGAACATTGGAGCTGGGGTGATTGCAACATGATGAAGGGGGTTTACAATGGTCTGAAAGGGCAAGTTGTCAAAAGGCTAGCAGAATGTGAAAGGTATGGTAGCATTGGTAGGGACGAAGGCTCTGGCCCTGG
>WTXF01000555.1:0-15260 GCA_022496215.1 Russula brevipes | reverse complement strand
GCGCGGTAACCAGATTGGGCACGCTCGAGGCAGCTCGTCGAACACCGACGAACATTAACATGCGAATCCGGACGCTCAATTGTGTCGTCACTGTGTGTTGTTGCCTTTTGCCAGTTTTGGAACGATTTTCCTTCCCAAGCCCCTCATGCGACAGATTTTTCTTTGTCTCTGCCCCTGCGTCGCTATGCAACACGCTGCTACGCCCCCAAGCATGTCGATTTCCAACCAGCACAATTGCGTAATCGTAAATATGATGCCGCGCCAAATGGGGCTCCTTTGAGGACGAGCACACATGGCTCACATCCGCGTATGGGCGCTAGACTTCACGGGATAGAACCCTTGATGAGTTGGCCGAAACTCCTCTATAAAGCCGCCACACAAAACTCGAACCATGCCCCGGCTAAATTTACGTTGTTCTGTGCCCGCGCTCCTCCTACAACACCCCTCGTACCATGTGCCGTTTGCACTTCAAGTTCTTGTTGCTCTTGGGCTTTTCTTCGGCCGTGACCGCATTTACCCACCCGCTCTTGCGGCAGTCCGTCGCTTGTTCGGAAACGGGCGCCGTTACCCGAGCGTCGTCCAGCAACGGTGCGCACACACAATCCCAACATCGCACGTCGCGGCGCGAGCCGGTTTCAAAAACGCTAAAGCTGCGGGTGAGTCGCGCGGACCTGTCAACGTCTGCACTCCTGGGAACATACTGCGCCGCAGCTTTCCACGTGGACGGAACGAAAATACCACAAGTGGATTTCGACGTCGGGGACAGTTGGTCCGGTCTCTTGCCTATCAGCTCGAAACCAAAACGAAACGCGCAAGGTGGGTTGCATGTCCGTCCTCAGTGCACACATGAACGTTGACCCCTCGACCAGTTGTTCTTTTGGTATTTTCCTCCGACTGAGAAGGGCAACGAAAACGATCTCATATTCTGGTAAGCATTCGGCAGCTTATGACGCGTGTCTGGGCCAACGCCGATCGCATCTCAGGACGAATGGCGGACCGGGTTGCTCGTCCTTGGAGGGCTTTTTGCAGGAGAACGGAGTATGCGAACTTTCTCCTGTTTCATGCACTGGTGCTGAATAGCGGACCTGCACACAGCCTATTAGCTGGCAGTACGGTCAGGCAAAGCCGACCCCGAACCCTTATAGCTGGACGAATCTGGGACACGTACTCTGGATAGATCAACCCGTGGGGACAGGGTTTTCACAAGGCGAATCAAACATCCATGTCTGTGTGGTTTTCTTGCCAAGGTCCAATACTGACGCTGTGAAATGCAGAATGAGACTGAACTGGCCGCACAATTTGTCGGATTCATGCAGCAATTCCTGGCAGTCTTTTCAGAGCTGAATGGAAAGAATTTTTATCTCACTGGGGAAAGCGTGCGCATTTCGTGCCCTCTTGATATCGACATTTACTGATTCTCTGTTCCAGTATGCTGGGCTCTATCTGCCATGTCGGTCTCTTCGTTAGACATACAGTATTCGTTTGCGTAACCGGCTTCTCAGATATTGCAGACTACATGTTTTTGCATCCAACTCTGCTCGACTTGAAGATCCAAGGGTTATGGCTTGGATCTCGTATGTTTTTTTCAGACATTCTTGTTTCTCCGTTGTACTGACGACGCGTTTAGCTTCACTTATCGAAGATGGCATCGCAATACAACTACCTGCCGTAAATTTTGTAAACAAGAACCTGAATATTTTTCCTTTCAAGTCATTCCGGTTCAGTTTTGAATTAGTTGATTGCGGTCTCATGTATTGTTTTCCTCCTTTATCAGTCAATCCTTTCTTGCGCATATCAACAAACTTGCCGATAAATGCAACTACACATCGTACCTCAACACCTTTCTGAGATACCCGCCTCCGCGTGCACCATTCCCGCCATTGGAGACAGCGGCACCCAACTCGGAATGCGATGTGTGGTCTCCGATCGTCCTCACCGCGCTTCTATTTAATCCCGCGTTTAACATCTATCGCGTCTTCGATATGGTATCTCGCCCCTTGACTACCTATTTCTAAACTCCCCGGCGATACTTACCATACCCTCTAGCCTCCCGTCTCCTGGGACGTTTTGGGCTTTCCGTGAGTGATGTTCCAAGCACAAGTTCCAACGACGATTACTTACTTTTCGCGCGCTGACTCTGTTCGCCAGTGGGACATTTCCCCAAATCCAAGTCAGCCCGGTGTATTTTGACCGCGCGGACGTAAAAGCCGCGATTCACGCGCCGGCGGACGTGCAGTGGACCGAGTGCCCGAACTCGCAGTCCGCCCCCGTCTTTGTCAACTCGACCGACACCAGTCCGCCCCCGTCGTGGGAAGTCCTGCCCCGAGTCCTCGGCAAAGGGGTCCGCACCGTCGTCGTCACAGGGCTAGCTGACTTTGTACTCCTTTCCGAAGGGTGAGTGAGCGCGAACGGCGAACCGCGTCTCTACCCCGAATTGTTTTCATGGCCATGCTCATGCCGTCCGCTTCACTCTCTGCAGAACACGGATTGCGATACAAAAGTGAGTGTGGTGCCCTCCTCTTTCCTTCATCTCCTTTCTGAACTGAGATCGCGTGACAACAGTATGACTTGTACGTGTCATCATATCTACCCCTCCCTCGATTCCTTTTGATTTTCTTCTCTTTTTCTTTGTTCGTGCTTGAAAAGGGAATCATGATCAAGGCTTCCGACACGCGCCCCGCCAGGGCTCGTTCATCCTCGATGGTGTAGGGTCCTTTGGGACCGTGCAGTCCGAGCGTGGATTGACGTTTTACGAACTGCCAATCACAGGACACATGTAAGTTGCCTCCATTCTCGCCGTTGGAGTGGTCCTTTTCTGAAGGTATGATGTGATTTGCGTCTGCCCTGTTTGCGGACAGGATACCGCAATTCAACCCCCCGGCTGCATTCCAAACCATGGAGTTTTTGCTTGGGAACAGGGCCAAACCCTAGCATCTGCCTCTGCCTACCAGGACTTTCTCTCTTGTTCTTGCTCATGGACTGTGCTTCCATTCATCGTGTCTTCGCTGTATGATGGTACATAACTTTATGCACGTCGCTATCTCGTACGTATTCTTTCGTTAACAGCTCTAGGATGATCCTTGATGCGCATGCACTTGTCTTTTTTTCTTTTTTTTTTCTTTCGGGCTCTGGTATGGAATCTGTACTGTCATCCTGGCACTTTTTCGCCATGGCGATTCGTATCAATCAGTGGTAATTGTGCAGTCTACCTTGACGAATTTCACGTGCTGGTCCTCCATTCGCATGCCATGTCAAATTTTAAGGCCACATTAAGCCCGGACGGTGCGAGAGAGCCCCAACAGTAAATAGCCAACAATTCATGAGCTCAACCGATGCCAGTGGATGTGGGACTGCAAGAAAAGGAAAAGTTGCGCGCGCTATTGCCTTTCTGAGTAGACAGGATTCAATGGTCTGTGAGATTGCTGGTCTCCACTCGACGAGCTTCTTCCAAGTCTTGCTCCTGGAATCGAAGATGGCAAGAGACCGACGATCACAAATCCACCGAGGGCACGCATGCCCCTTGTAAGGGCATGGACTACTGTCGCAAAGCCAGCTACACGCACTTCTGTCAGCTGAATAATAGTCTTACGATAAGGGTGGGACGAGGTGCGAACAAACTTGAGAAATTCGACGGGGCTTGAGAGGCTCGAGAGGTTAGATCAGAGAGGCCGTTCAGGCTTCCGACTGGCTTCCGCCGCTCCTTCACGTGAATCATCATGATCGATCATCAATCACCGTGCGAGTATAGCGTCAGGGGTCCTTGTCCTTTAACCAGGTTTCGTTTCGTACTTCGCTACAAAAAGCCCGAGGCACGTCACAAAAGTCCCTGCGGCAGAAAAGCCGGGCTTTTGGAATCAACAAGCCTGAGGGGGCAACAAACATCTGCAAAAAAAAAGGTTTCCGCCCATGAATTTATTACCCTGATGTAGAGAAAGCCTGACCGCGGGGCACGGCTAAACCAGTATCGGACTCCTCATCCGAGCCGAGAAATAGCGGCCCAAAGATAACCCGCCAGTACACACAACCCAGTAGCCACCATCCCAAGGTCGAGTCGAGTCGAGTTGACACAGACGGGTACAGTACGTTTTGGGTAAACCCGGGATTAGGAAGGCTCGGCTCCTGCCTCTGCTCCTGCTCCTGCTGGGTGCACCCCCAGAATGACTTCTGCTTGTGCTGAGGACTTGGAGCGGTAGAGTGGAGCGCCCGCATGCTAAGAGCACCCTGTCGTGTCGAGGTGGAGCTGCCTACCAGGAATGACCACCGAAGCGGTCCCAGGATGCCAGGCAGGACAGTACCGGGGATCGAGCTCCGATTCCACCGTCGACCCTCACACCACCCCACACCCTCTCCTATAAATAAAACCTGTCTTGTAAAACTGTAAACTGTCACCGTAAGAAGAGCGGGGGAACGGGAAATGCTGGAACCCACAGAAATGGAGGAAGCCCCGCGGGTAGTACTACAGAGACACTGGCAGAGACAGAGACAGAAACAGACAGGAGGCAGGCAAGCGAAATCGGGAACTTGTCAACGGTGTCGTCGGGGTTCCACGTTCCACCCCCTGGGCCCAGGGCCCTGAGGCTGAGCAGTCCGAGCAGAGAGCCGAGACCGACGCTCCGCCGGCTGCCAGTGTCTCTGAGAAGAAGAGAAGTGGCGCGGTTTTTCCTTGGGATATTCGGTCAGCCACCCATGATGCATGATGCATGATGTTCTCGCGCCGTTGTATTCCATGGCCGATGACGTGTGTCAGCGCCGCTGTTCGCGGATATGTGGACAATAACCTGGAAGTCCTGAGTGGGGCACTGACGGCAACTTCCCGAGTTCATGGTTCCTCCCTCCCACCGCAAGGCTGGCCGTGCGATTAGAGTAGAACGGACTTTTCCCACGTTTAGGGTCGTAATTGAGGTACGGGGTTGTTCAAGCTTGAAACCGGCATTTTTGCCTATAAGCACCTTTTTGATTAATTCGTTGCGACCATTACAGGTACTCTAGCTCTTATGGGTTTCCAGCTGGGCACTTTCATTGAAGGACGAGCTTTATTACCACAACGAGATTGATCTGATCATCTACGTACCATCGTAAGCCATGAACCTAGAGTTTCCAATCCGCATTCACAGATGGTTACCGTACTCGCTTTACTTGTAAACCGAATTTGACATATGCGAGACACTGTCGCGGGCGCAATCATGAATCCCCAAACCGAGATACAGCATACCGAGCCATGAAACCCGCGATCGATCGATATCATCACAACGTCCCTACATCATACACTCTAAGGAATCAAGGTTCACAAAAGTCTGACTTGGGGAAATTTCCTAGAGGGTATGGGGACGCGATCACCCCACGCCTCAAGACCGACGGACCAAGACCGGGAATGCCGCACCCCCGCTCTCCTGGCAAGCTATTGGTCTCCTGTGCTTTTTTTTGACATCCGTACCGTGCACGAGCTTGTTCAAGTCGCGAATATGGGGACTCGCCCAACCCCGAAGACAGATGCGCCACAATCAGACCCCCGCCCAGTTCCTTGTGATGAGTGGCCAAAACCCAAACGCACAACTGTGTTGCTTCTGTTCCTCCCGTGCCGAGGGACAAGGGGGACGTGACCAAGGTACGATCAAGCTATACTGCGCCGTGTACCTCCTTTTTTCACTCGAAAAACATCAAGGGTTAGTCATCACATGAGAAAAGCGGGATTCCGACATTTGCAGCACGAAACGCATGGAAAATAAGAAAAAAACAAGGGCTCACCTTCGCTTGATCCTCGGCAAAGAAAAGAGGAATCGAAGTGAATCCCTGCTTGTCATAAAATGAAAGACAACGGTCGGAGTGCGGGGGTGCGGGGGAGATTTGTTGCAGTGAAAAGAGTCGGTTTGGCTGATGATGCGGACTGGAACGCTCGACAATATCTTACACCGACTTGATGGCCTAAATGGTGATGGGGTTGCTTATCTGTTCTAAAGGAGAGGAAAATCCCTTCAATTTTTTTTTGGGAAGCACGGTGAGCGACCCTTGACAATTGCATGGAATCAAGGACTCGGAGACCGCAACCGCATCACGTCTCTTTTCAGTGGGAACGCAGCGGAGTCGCAGAAACGTGTCCGCATTCCCTCCCCTTCCCTCCATGCCACCGAGTGGTCTAAAGATGGCGAGAGAGAAAGCTTCTATGTCTTTGATCGGCGGTCATGTCTAGGGACTTCCTCCCTCCGTTAAACACTCTTGCCCTGCCCTAATTCGGTTACTTGACTCACGCGAACCGATAGAAGGGTCAAGAGCATACAAAAGGACGTACGAAGTAGGGAAGAGATTAAAGGCCCGTGACATCAGCTGCGTGCCAGTCGGCATCCCTTTTTTCTGATCGTCGGCCGAGCGCCACTGGGTAGGGTTTCTGTCAAAAATGCTCACAACACAAAGGGCATGATGGGGATAGCTTGAAGTGCCCTCAAAATCCTGCGGGGAATGGCGGTATTAGTTGCGCTGCTTATGCGGTGGAGCCCGGACACGGCGTACGTGACAAGGGTGAAAACAGGGGAGGCTGATTTATGCCGGCGTTCGTGATTCACCCACATACCTGTGACTAACTGTAAAGCTTTCATGCTCCGGTTGGCATGCAAGCTGGGGTGCTAGGCACGGTCACGCGATACACGAAAGGCTAGTAAGGGCGCACAAAGCACAAAGCCCACTGAGAAAACGCGCCATTCAATTAAAATTACCTCTCATAAGACTCATGACGCTCAACGGAGGAACGGATTGGAAATACTAAAAAGGTCGGGGTGACGCCGTTTGAATTGGAAGGATTGGCAAACTGTACTGTACTGTACTGTACATTGCGGAGTTTCTGCGGGAATGAAGCAAGAAAAAAGTATCCTAGAAGAGAGAAAATATGAGCATGATGACAGAGAAAAGACGTGAAGACGAGATGGGTCAGTATTAGCATGGTATGATCGTCAGCGCTCGCACTATTACACGAACTTAGTGCTTGACTTCTATTGTATTCGATCCTCCCTGAGAGATTGGGAAAACAGACTCACCATGCTATTTTCTCCATCTCCACGCATGGTCCACTGAGACTAAGACCCTCTGCAAGTCCCCGAAGTAATTCCATTGCGAATATGACGGGCTACGTGAAGGGAAGAGCCGAGGTCAGTTTTGGGGGAAAAAAAACTCAGTGGCATGATAGAGAGCTCGGAAATTTGGGTATAGAAAAGGAAAGTTCATAAGCCCGCAGGCTTCGAAGTAGCGATTCATAGATGACTCGTCATCGCGAAACAAAAGAAACAAGAAACGCAACTCACCACGACCACGCTGACACGCTGAGGGAGAGCGACGAACACGCAAGTGGGTTGAGTTCCTGCCACGTGGCGAAGGCATGGTTTAGGGCAGGTCAACGACGGTCATCTCGGGCGGACAGGGCACTTTCACCGTCACAACTCACACTTGCAAATTTGAACAAGTCCAGTACGTGTAGACGACTCAACGATCAGATCCCCTCGGTGACAAAGGGCTAAATAGACATTGGCACAGAACTGGACGGGCACAGTCTGACTGCGATAAGGACCCGTTTAAAACAATTGCCGTTCGCATCCGCTACTGCGCACGGTGCCTTGGGCGCCCACCTCGAACGCGTGTTCAAAAATAGTTCGTGATTTCCCGGGGGTTGCCTGGAGCAACGTCGGACACCCTTTCACGATCAAGTCTTGCCCTGATCCCTTAGCAAGAACGTCGTTGTCCAAGACTCAGTGGGAGAGGACCACCCTTCTAGGATTGGCATATCATCATCGTTGGCCCCTGGATTTCCCTCGCACAATGGGTAACACCACAAGCTTCACTAATGTCACACAAGTCGTCGGGACTGGTGGAGGGCTCCTGCTGGACACGAGCTCTTTCGCCAACATGTCCACTCATGGGCCTCTCAGTCTCACCTTCGATACAGTCTGGGTAGCAGATGCCGGAGGTGCCCCCCTTGGGCCGTACGAAGCGACATCCTCGGCGGTATTTGAGAATCTATCGGGGACATGGAGGGGTACGTGAATGTCTCATCGGCGCAGTCGGTTGTTTATGGGACTGCGTTTGACGGACAGGGCCAGAAAAGGGTAAGTAGATGGCTATGATCGAGACCAGTGGGTCCGGGCTAACACTAGGCCAGCGGACAACACGTGGTGGCTGACATGGAGCCCGGCAGTGGGCGAGGACGTCAAGTATACCCATGTGCGATGGATAGACATGAGCGAGGGTGACCTCGTAGAATTCCAGCATGGCTTTAGCGCATCTCTGAGGAAGAGGCTAGACAGCCCCGGGGCGGTACCGGTGAGTGGATCCACGAATGCTGTGGCACGGAAAGGCAGCTGATGGGGTGACAAGCTGAGTGAGGACCGAATACTGGGGGAAGCCCTGGAAGGGATCCAAGCGACACTAGGATATGACGTGCGATAGGATAATGTGACCGTGGGAGAGTGTGACGGCGATAAGGACAGTTACATTACAAAATCGGAAATTAAATGCGCTCCCGCTCCTTTCCTTTCTTTTGATCAGGATTTTCCCTTTAATTTCTCAACCTTGGCTCATGTGTCTCCTTCCTTCTCCCCCCGATGGATACGTTCGTGCCTCTCGTCCTCTTTCTTGCGATCTCTTCACTGATCCCTCGATAGCTTTCAGGCTCTTGACGCCTATATCCAATCCCAGAAAGCCCTCCTTGTCCGCACTCAATCAGATGTAGACCGCCTTCGTCGAATACGTGAGCAGGCCGCCGCCAATCCAGAGCAATTTTTCGATTCTTTCGACGAAAAGGTTTCTTCCTCCCCCATCGCCTAGACTCCTTAATGACACAATCCCAGCTCAACGATAACCTTTTCCGTCTTGATCACCAGCCCGACATCGCTGCCGAGGTCCAAGATAAAATCGATTGGGATCTGTTCAAGAGTCAAGGTGTGTATCCCCGCTCCCCATCTCTTCCTCACCCTTTGCTCATGAGTTGTCCCGAAGATCCCACACCTCTCCGGACCTTTGCCGCTAGTTTACGTGCAGCCCAGCATGCACGATCGCAGCCATCACCGAAACAACAAAGCCCGTTGTCCTCGGCGCAGCAACTCGTGCGTGCGGCGAGGCGTACCATCATCGAGCCAGTGCTCGCCTCATTTGAGCTGTCATCTGACTCCTCCGATGAGGAGCAACAACCTGCGCCCGATGACCGTCGTCGTCGCATCCACCTCCGCAAAGGCGGGCTCACATTACGTGCGTCGGGCGTGCACATCCTGCGCAAAATGGATGATGAAAGCGGAGACGTCGACATCGCAACGGAGGGAGAGCCGTTGGCACCTACCCCCAACGGTGTGATTACGTCTCCACCATCACCTCACCCGACCGAACTCCCCGCCACATCGAATCCAAACACGCGGTCTCCTCGTCTCTCGCGTCCTCGCCGGCCATTGCCGACCCGTGCCCATGCAGCAAAGGCAAAGACACGTACCCTCAAAACCAAGCAGCAGCAGCAGCTTCCTGAGCCTGACAGAGCTCTCTCTGAGCCTCAGATCACCAAGAAAGAGAAACCAAAGTCAGAGACGTACAAGCAAGCTTGGTCCATCTCAGAGCAACACCTCCTTGAGCGACTTCTCACCGAGATTCCCGATGGTGAGAAGAATCGGTACGTGACTTTCTTTTCGTCTCGGCGATCGGGCAATACTGATGACAATTCAAAGGTGGGCCAAAATATCCAAGGCAATGGGCGGCCGCCGCACTCCGCGACAGGTCGCCAGTCGTGTACAAAAGTATTTCGAGAAACTAAAGCTTTATGGTGTGAACGTTGGGGAGGTCTCTTAACCAAATCGTCTTCTTTCTACGTACATTACAGTGGTACCTTACGTTTATTTTCATGCTGGAATTCTCTTTGATGGCGATGCTCGGGTCTGGGCCGTACCCTGTGTGTGCTGGTGAGGCAGTTATGACGACGATCACCTGACCCCATAATCGGAGGCAGTCATAAGATGATGTTCTCAGTGTGTTGGCACCCAAACCTGTTTGAACCTGTACATTTCACACCGCTCTTCTCTCGCCCGCGAGTTTGGTTCTTTTATCTTTCCTTTTATCTCCATACGCCTTTTTCTCCACACACGCTCATGGCGGGAACATTCGACCCGAGTAAAGCACAGAATCTTGCCGAGGTGCGTCACTCTCCCACGTGCTGCCTGTACGTTAGTTGGGAAGGTAGGGGCTGAGGGTTTTTTTGCTTCTGGATTCAGATCGAGAAACAGTGCGTGTTCCAGATCGTTCTTGCCTCTGCGGGCGGTTCTTCTGGGCGTGGGCGTGGGTGTTGAATATGGCATCTACTTAGATTCGCGGTCAAGGCTGTCGAACACGCACAGGTGCGAGCGTCACCAACCCTCCCCTTCAATCTTGAAAATTGATGTCATTTCATTTCCCCCCTTGCTTGCCCAGACCTACTGGGGCTTGCTCGAGAAGATCCCGCCGCGCTCGTTGAAGCTCACGAGGTACGTTGCGCCTGCTTCCCCCCACCCCAATTCATTCCGTCATTTGGCGGGCTGAGGGTTTAATACTTCGTTCGGGTGCGCACGGAAATAAAGGCACGATGACGAGATCTTCGAGCACACGCTGCGCGAGTTCCCCGAATTTGCGGCCGCGCCACACACGGGCCTTAACACGCTAGACGAAGAGTGGATGAAGAGCAAAGAGGGCAAGGAGCGCTGGCGCGTGTTTATCAATGCGTGCGTCCCCCCGCCCGCCTGCCGCTTGCTCAGTCGAACATCTCGCGCGCAACGCGCGATATTACAGATATGAGAATAAGATCACAGACTACAACTTTGGCTCGTTGATTCGCACTGACGCGATGAGGGAGTATAGCGAGACCAATACCATCTTTGGTGCGCTTTTTTTTTTCATGGGTGGGCATTATTTTGTTGCTGATAGGCCATGCGCGTACCTGCGTACGTTGGTACCATAGTAACGCGAATACAGGTGAGGTGTCGTTCCCGTTGCTGCGCTTGATATGCCGTTGTGAAAGACCTGACACCCCTGGCACCTACATTCAACCCCACTACAGTTCTACGCGATTGAGGTACGCCCCAGTTGATTTATTTGACTGACCCCAAATTTCTCACCGAGTGTGGGGCCACATAGATATCACGCAACAGACTAGGCCTCAATGATGCAGCGCACGAAATAGCCAAAGAGGACGCGCGTAAGGAGCGAGAAAAGGCGGAGAAGAAAAGGGCAGGCAAAAAGAAGAGTGATGCGCCATGATTGCCGCTGCCAGTGTCGCTGCCTCGTGGGTGTCTTAGGATGGATGGGGTGGGAAGGAGAGCAAGCAGCAACATACAACCCCTACAAACTAATTTAATCCCCCCCTCTCTTCCCCGTCATTACAGCGAAATCCAAAGTTATGGGCCCTTTTTTTTTTGGATGGTGTCATAGGGCCCGAGTTTGAATATGGCTTAGCAGTCCGTGCCGGGTTTTTTTCCCACAAAAAAATTGTATTTTAAAATCAAGAAATGTGAATTATGTAATCTGGCGTCGCTTCAGCCACATAAGATAACGCCCGATAACTAAAATACCGATAATTTAACTATCACTTAACCATTAACTCCGCTGTCAAAACATTGACAGCCCGCTACGATCTGACATGTCACCAGGGGCCTATAACTTTGGATTTTGCTGTAGCAATATCCAATAGGTTTGACATTCTCCACCATAGAGGGAGGCGGACAGCTCGTTGATAAACCATATATACTCCACTGGACACTGGAACGGAGCGGGAGTGCGGTCACGTCGCATATTTGCCAATGAGGCACGGTGCGTGGCGCCGTCAATTGCAAAGGGACAAGATCCAGCGATGCTTGCCTTGTGCCCCCGGGTGTCGTGCATCCCGTGTACGGGACGCACCAGGCGGGCAAAAGTGGGCGCTTAATGGATGGATGGTGGACGAAAGGTCGAAAGGTATAGGCCTGAAGCCGTTGGGGATGCGCGCTCGCGCGAAAGCAAACAGGGAGAGAATCTGGGGGCGTACAGCAAGTGACCAATTCCCCTGGCATTGAGTTCATGCGCCCAAGGACCATTTGAAATCCTGTGGTGCTAGAAGAGAAAAGAACGGGGACGGTCAGCGAAGCTAGTGAAGGAACAGACTCGGACTCGGGTCACTCTGGAGCGGCCCGGACCCTTTCACGGAGATACTCTTTATTTCATTTTATCTTGCTGAGGCTGCCTCTGTCGGCCACCCACCCTTCTCTTCTACTTCCTCGCCCCCATAAGCATAAAGTGCACGACCCAAACCGGTCAACAACATCAACAAACTTAGTCTCTCTATTCCCCATCCCCATTGCTTCTTTCTCCCTTCTCCCTTCTCTCTTTTTCTATGGGATCACCGGCAAGGAGAGCGAGTGAAACGCCCCGGCATCATCGCCAGGCAAGGCACGAGCACAGGCACTTCCGGGGCGTCTCTGGCGCGCCCTTTTTTGGGGTGGGGAGGGTAAAAACATCAGGCATCAAAAGCTGCGATGGGCGATTGGGCCGGTTTGTGTGGGTTTATTATAGATAGGCGCACGCGCCCTCCCCCGACGTCCCGTCGCCCGCCACGAGCGGGAAATTCCATTTGGATGCCTGCCAGCCAACATGAGCGCCGACTCGCGCTCGCAGTTGACGTGTACAGGGGAGCCGTAGTACTCAGGGAGTAGGATCGGGGGCGAGGGAGAAACCCGAAAAAGGACGTTTCGAGCGATATGGGGCGGACGCACGCCATTTCCCCTAACGGAGACTTGTCGTCGTCCCCGAGTTACTGATTGCACCTCCAGTCCGGACTTTTTTTTTTAAGTCAGATAACCTGCAAATCTGCAATGTTAGATTGCGCATGATTATTTGCGCTGTTAGACGGGGATGGCTGTACTGGTGTACTGTACCGCAGCGCAATGAAGAAAGGAAAGGAAAGTTTGAATTTGCCGCCGCTGCGGCTTCTTTGCAATGTATCCTTGTTTGAGTTCCGGTGAGCCGCTTGGGCGGCGTTGGGACCGATGGGTCTGAATATCAATCATCTGATGGGGAGCCACCGTCAATTCAACTGCAGGGTCAAATGTGTTGACGGCGGGGTAAGGGGTACCGGTATCGTCCGTCCGTCGCCCGTAGAAAATGTCTTGGAACCGAGCACCTCGGTACAGCAACGAGGCCGCGCAGCTTGTTTGCAGGCACAAATAGGTAAAAGGACATGTTTGTGGGGTGGGTCGGTCCAGCGTTTATACCTCAACTATTATGCCGTAAAAACACAGATTGGCACGCGAGATTCGAGAGGGTTCCAAGGATGATCAATGGACTGGCGGGGCGCTGATGCAAATCTCGTGTACGAGCAACGCTGAATGATAAACGCATCTCCGCCTTTCCTCGATCATGACATGCAGGACGTAAAGCAAGTCAATAAGGCTCATGCATGGACTTTGTCCTCGAAACAAGTGCCGGGATGCGAGATCCGCCGGCAGGTACCCGTAAATGAGGGAGTCCCCCAGGGAAAGGAGGCGGGGGTGGTGCTCTTCCAGACTCGGTCGGTCCGCTGCTCCCGTGCTTAAAAAAAACACAAAACAAAACTTACCGTCCCCCAGGTTGAGGGAACCCGTAAAAGGCGGCGGTCCGCAATCACAAATCACAAGGGTCGTGGGTGCAATCCCCTTTCAGCTGGCGCCAGCAACTGTCGCTCCGCCAGCCCTAATTTGCAGGCGGACGCACGAACGCAGACGAATTGGGGCTAGTGGTCACAGGGGGGCGAGACGCCCGATACAGTAAACGGTGGGATGGTATTTTTTTGGTTTCAATCGGGAAGCGGGATTCGGTTCTGTTTCAAGCGCAATCATCACTGCAGATGGGGAAATGAAAACTGAAAAAAAAAATAGGGACGGCGTCCCAAATTTGCACTATAAGTACCGAGAAAGGGTGAGAAGTGATGCACAAGCAAGTGGCACAATCGGGGATGGCGATTTTGATCTGTCCTGTCTGATGGGAGATGCCAGGCAAGTGAGACTAGTACTGTGAGTCAGTGAGCGATGCATCAGCATCAGCCACACACGCGAAGTGTCACGATCACGTGGATGCGTGACCGCTCGCGCAAATTGTGCTTGACGACACGACCGCGACCGCGAACACACTTCTCCCCTTCCTCTATCTTGCTATCGTCCGAAATATAGACATGGCTGATGGAGATGCCATCTCGATATCTTCAGGAGAAGAGCCGCAAGAAAGGAGGGCCATCCTGGAGCCGGCGATCCTCAACGTGGTCAACGCCCTAGGTGGCTACGAGGGAGGGGTGTATCGTCTCGGAGACGAAGCGTACGGGTGCCTGAAAGACCTCAAAAAATTCTGGCGGAAGGACGAAACGGACGATGAGCGCACCGTGGCACGCATACTGTGGGCATCGCGCGTCCTCCCAAACGACCTCGTCCCCATCATCCTCGAGACGGCCGGCAAGGGCCACGTCGAGGACAAACGGGCCAACGATCGCATGTGCCGACCTCATCACCGCGATGACATGGCCGATCGACCTGGCCGAAGAGCTCAAAGAGTTGGACGAGGAGTTCGACCGCGGCACGGACTACACCCAGCTCCTGCAAAGCCATTTGCACTACAAAGCGGCCTGCTCCGGCCGGGCGTCCTGCCGGCGCTGTTCAGCATCGTCCTGCCCTGCCTCGCGCGCGGCCCCCAGACGAGGACCGAGCGCGACGTGCAGATCGTCAACGTCGTCCTCCACCTCGTGCGGAATCTCGCGTTCATCAAGGACCTCCCCGCCAACGTGCACCTCAGCGCGGACCAGGCCGAGCTCGCCTCGCTGCAGAGCAAACTCATCCGCACCCTCTCCGAATCTAATTTCCTGGATCTCCTCCTCACCGTCGCCTCGAGCGCGGCCAGCGACGCCATGTTCAACGCCTGGAACGCGCTCGTGCTCGAAATATTCTATCTATTGTTCCGGGGGTCAGGCCCGCCGACCTCGTATTGAACAAGGCGCGGTGAGTGTCGAGAATTTAAATTTCCCCCATCCGGCTGTTGTTCGGGTCTGAGATCGCCCTCGCCAGCAAACGAGGCAAAATCTCCGACAGCTCCTCACCACCGAAGACCGACGCCGGCGAGACTTCGCGCGCAAGGCGCCTTCGCGTCACTCGCGCTTTGGCACGACCATCTCGGTGCGATTAAACCCAAAGAAGGTTTCGGGGGGGTCGGGAGCGCCTGCCGACGGCGACGCAGGGAACCCGGTCGCCCCCGTTCCGATACGACCTCAACCCCTTCAC
>WTXF01000554.1:0-15264 GCA_022496215.1 Russula brevipes | reverse complement strand
TTATTGACGGTACCTCCAGGACAGCATAACGAATCGTTTCTCATCGCCACCTGAAACAATGCCCTCGGAGTGACGAGCGCTGGCACGCGCGACTCGTATACGTCATCGGCTACTTTGATGGTTTGGGTTCGGGCAGGCACAGTCGTAGGAGATAGCGCGGGTGGGGCATGAATGGGACGGGAGGAGCGCACCAGCAGAGTTGACTGCACGGAGACGGAGTCTGCAAAGTCATCATTCGAGGGCGACGCTCTTCCGCTGGAGGACCACTGTCTAAAGTCCTCGACGGTGCTCGAGTGCGAGAAGAGAGACTCCTGGAGTGGGTCGTGGAAGCGAGCCTGGCTGCGCAGCGTTTCAGTCAGGAAATACGGCTCTGGCACGTAGCCATGGTCTCCAATGAGCATTCGATGGTGCCGCCGGTGTATATTATCAACACCCGTGATTCATCTGAGCCTAGGCATTGTTCCATTCGTTCTCGTGGACCGCTTGCCTTGTCGCTGGTGGACTCGAAGTTGGGGAACGTGGCCTGAGGTGATGAGTTGATGGCATCGGTAAAAATGGGACATCACTTTTACCGCAAACGCCCACGGTGATAAGATTTTCAATAAAAAGGAGCGATCCGTTTACGTTGGATCGACATCGAGTCACTTGCCTTCCTCTCTCCCTGGATGGACGCCATTAAAAAAGTATTTGCTAGGAAACAAGCAGAGGTGACAATAATTCGCTCTCTCATAATGTTACATTCCAATGACATTCACACTAGGGCGCCTCTGCGCTGGTCACTTTCGTGACCGCGGGGTATCCACACCCAGGATACCGTACCGATTCTGCTGGCCATGCAGGAGGGAGGGGCAGACATAATCGAACTCGGAGTACCCTTCTCAGACCCTATGGCTGATGGCCCTGCTATTCAGGAGACAAACAACGTGTGTCCACCTGAAACACCCATCTGACAAAGCCTTGATCACGCTGCGAAGGTCGCTTTACAATTTGATGTAGACTATCCGGCATGCCTAGGGATGGTCAGAGAGGCGAGGAGCAAAGGTCTTACAGCTCCGGTCATTCTTATGGGTAAGGTTGTGCAGATTGCTTCGCTTCCCGGCTTACCTGGCGATGTAGGCTATTACAACCCTTTGCTCGCATATGGGGAGCAGAAGGCAATCCAGGATGCATCTGAAGCGGGCGCCAATGGCTTTATTGTTGTCGACTTACCTCCGGAGGAGGCCGTATCCTTCCGGGAAAAGTGTGCAACGGCAAGGCGAGCGAATGAACAGTGCTGTTTATATCTTTTGAATGACCTTGATATAGCATGACTTACGTACCTCTCATCGCGCCTTCTACAACACTTCACCGCATTCGTTTCCTCGCCTCAATTGCGGACACCTTCATCTATGTTGTCTCTAAAGTAAGTGGTTCAGGACGAGAGTTGAAGATGTCTCTGACTCGAAGCAGATGGGTACAACAGGATCTTCGGATAAGGTAGCCCTGAATTCAGCACTCCCCGATGTCATTGCTCGTATAAAAGAATATGCTACGGTCCTCTTGCGGTTGGCTTTGGTGTGTCAACGCGCGAGCACTTCAACGTCGTTTTGGACTCCGGTGCAGAGGGCGTTGTCATCGGTAGTAAACTAGTTTCCGTCATCAAACAAGCACCTCCTGCTCAAGTCGCCGCCAAAGTGGAGGAGTATTGTCGCTCCATAAGTTTAAAGGACCAACTGTCACAAGATCAGCATCGTTCTCCAAGGAATGGCAAAGGTCAAGTCACACAACCATCGCAGAACGCCAATCACACCGAATCACTTGCTCCTACTTCGAGCTCTGAGACGGACGTACTTCCCGCGCGTTTCGGTCAATTTGGCGGACAATACGTTCCGGAAGCTCTGTTTGATTGTCTTGTCGAACTTGAGCAGGCTCACAAGTCTGCCATGGCAGACCCAGAGTTTTGGAAAGAGTGGGAAGGTTTGTTCAAATATATGAACAGGCCGTCGAATCTCTATTTCGCAGAGAAACTCACAGAACACGCCGGCGGTGCAAAAATTTGGATGAAGCGAGAGGACCTGTTGGTTCATCATTCTAACTCAGTGTTACTCGGCTTACGTGCTTTTTTAGCAACCACACGGGCTCACATAAGATCAATAATGCTATAGGGCAGATTCTACTTGCCCGCAGGATTGGGAAAACGCGCATAATTGCTGAGACTGGCGCTGGACAACATGGCGTTGCCACAGCTACCGTCTGCGCGCGATTCGGCCTGGAGTGCATCATCTACATGGGTGCGGAGGATGTCCGCCGTCAGGCCTTGAATGTTTTCCGAATAGAAATGCTTGGTGCCAAGGTACCCCGTTCGCAATTACTTTGTTCTTTGAACCACTCTGATCTGTCCACTCAGGTCATACCCGTCACTCAGGCTCGCGCACACTGAAGGATGCAGTCAACGAAGCTATGCGCGATTGGGTCACAAATCTTTCGACTACCCATTATCTGGTTGGCTCAGCTATTGGCCCACATCCATTTCCCACTATTGTCCGAGACTTCCAACGTGTCATTGGCAAAGAGATTAAGCAGCAGATGGTAGAAGTGAGAGGGAAACTGCCGGATGTTGTCGTGGCATGTGTCGGTGGCGGTAGCAACGCCATTGGTACGTTCTACGACTTTATACCTGATAAGCAGGTGAGGCTGGTCGGTGTCGAGGCTGGTGGCGAAGGTAGTTCCTACTTGGCGTAGTCGGCGTGTCCGCTCAACGTGTTTCTTGCAGGTATCGACGGGATAAGCACAGTGCCACTCTGTCAAAGGGGCAGCCCGGGGTTCTTCACGGAGTCCGGACCTACATCTGCAGTCTCCTGCGGGACAAATTATCGAGACACATTCCATCAGCGCTGGGCTCGACTACCCTGGAGTTGGTCCCGAACACGCCTGGCTCAAGGATTCGGGACGAGCGGAATACGTGGTGCAACGACGAGGAGGCATTGAGGGGATTCCGTCTATGCACACAGCTAGAGGGCATTATCCCTGGTATGTCGCCTTTCACAGCTACACTCTTCCTCTGATCACGTATGTATGACAGCGCTTGAATCTGCACATGCTGTCTGGGAAGCTGTTCGTATTGCTAAAACCCTACCGCAGGACCAGGACATCGTACTAGTGAGTACTTCTTGTTTTCGCCGCGCTGCCAGGGTTTCATTTTTGTCTTCCCAGTGTCTGTCTGGACGCGGCGACAAGGATGTGGAGCAAATATCCCAACTTCTTCCTGGAAAATGGGCAGACATTCTAGATTGGCACGTCTCAGCTACTAAATAGTGTGCTGTAGTAGATTACACCTGCATGTACCTGCCGCTGCAGAAAAAAAATGGAATATAAAACCATACACTAGTACTCCTCAACTCCTCAGTAGACTCAGTATGAGCGCTATATGAGCGCTATGAGCACTCGTCCAGTTTTTCTTGAATCCGCCCCGCAACAATCACGTGTCACGTGCTCCTATTCCGAGTCAGTTTGAGCCTGAGGGTTTCCGTCAGACCTATCTATACACTGGATCGGTACCTGTCTGACATTGGAAGCCAGATAGGATGGCTACAGAGCCTCAAACTGCAGCAGGGCAACGCCCTGTCGAAGCGCTGGCAGCCAAGCTGAGGAGACGGTACGTCCCATTGTCTGCAGCATGCAAAGTACGGCAACCAAGACTCCTGACAACCAGGCAGGTAGTCGGGTCCCGCGAGACGGCACTGGAGACTGCGCTCGTTCTGCGCCAGGTCATATCGAAGGCGCGATTTCAGAACATCAATCAACTTGTGGAGATCATCAGGAGCGTAGGACGGAAGCTGATCGAGGCTCAGCCGAAAGGTGCCCCACCACCTTCCTACATTTTATTTATTTATCACCGACGGCGTTCAAAAACGGCGCATGAAATGCTGCAGAACATTCCGTGGGGAATACTGTCCGCAGGCTACTCCATCACATACGCGAGGAATACACCAACGCGTCCAAAGGCGAAGCCACGGCGCCCGCGACCGAGTTCTCGATCGCGAATTTTGTGCTGCAGGGCCAACCGCGCAGTCAGGTTGCTGGGCAGAAGGCAGAGTCGACGCTCGTGCTCAAGGAGGACGATTCGGATGATCCTGACTCGTTCGCGCGTACGCTGAAGCCCGTCGTGATGGAGGCGATACAGGACATCCTTGATGAACTCGAGACCGTTCACGATAACATCGCAAAGAGCGCCAAAGACCACATACACTCGGAGTGTGTTCTTTGTTTCCACTATATGCTCGTTCAATACCGACTCGTTCCCTGCAGCGAAATCATCTTGACGATCGGCAGGTCAAAGACAGTAGAGACGTATCTCAAGTCCGCGGCGCACTATCATAATTTCACAGTCATCGTTGCGGAGAGTGGTCCTTCGTGAGTCCAACGGCCCATTCGATCGCCACATGCTTACGCTACGCCATCTATCAATGAAGCTACGGAGGCCACGATATGGCCCGTTCGCTGTCCTCGTCGGGCGTCTCTACGTTCCTCGTTCCCGATTCGTCGATATACGCTCTCATGTCCCGCGTCAGCAAAGTCATTCTCGGGGCCCACGCCATCCTCACCAACGGCGGGATGTTCGCTGTCACGGGCTCCCTTCTCGCGACGACCGCAGCCCGCGCACACAGCACACCAGTAATGGTGTGTGCAGGTCAGTTCAAGCTGACCCCGCTGTGGAATCTCTACCACGAGTATGCCGCTTTGGATTTTGCAGATCCAAGCGGCGTGCTTGGATTTGAGGAGGGCGACCTTGTGGACAAGGTTGACGTGGTGAATCCCTACTACGACTACGTGCGCCCTGATTTAGTCAACGTGTATGTCACCAATGAGTACGCATGTCTCTTTCCATCCCCTCATCGTCTTAACCGATATGCCCTCCAGTGGCGATCACCCACCACCGTCCATGTACCGGTAAGAGCGCATTAACATCGCGCATGTACCTGAGAATTTA
This sequence comes from Russula brevipes, assembly GCA_022496215.1. Classification (NCBI taxonomy): domain Eukaryota; kingdom Fungi; phylum Basidiomycota; class Agaricomycetes; order Russulales; family Russulaceae; genus Russula; species Russula brevipes. Next base: position 10,295 of record WTXF01000554.1, on the reverse strand, counting down.
ATCATCCCAGCCTCATCAAGGAATCATATGATGACGAAGACAATGAGTTATGAATGTCTGCCTGATCCCACATGTACTGCTTATCGCGGATTTTGTATGCTCGAGATGGTAGTGGTACGTATATCGCTGTAGACTCCAATGGATCTGAGCGTTTCACATACATGAAGAGGTCTATATGTCCGACATCCTCGTGTAATATACACATCAGGGGCGTCTCGTGCTCAGGATATCGAAAAACGCCTCTTGGGGAAGGTCCACGCGGCCGATCTTCTTCATTTTACGTTTCGCTTCCTTTTGGTTTTCCAGGTGTTTCATCTTGCGCTCGTAATGTCCTGGAAAACCGCACTCGTCAACCCCGAGTAAGTTTCATGTGGAAACAACGCACCTCCATAGAGTCCAGCGGTGACATCTGCCCGTAGGGCTGATAGAGTTTCACGCGCAATGACTCGCTTGCCAACTGCAGCCTGAATGGGAACCTCGAACAGTTGTCGGGGAATGACCTTGTCTGTAGCAGCCACATAATATCATACACATGCGCACAAGATCAACAGAGCAGCACTACTCACGCAATTTCTTCACCCACATTCTCCCTACCCTCTGTTCTGCACTCCGGTGCACAATCAATGCCAGGGCATCCACGGGCTTGTTGTTGAGCAAAAACATCATCTGACCAGGGTCCATGAGAAAGGACGACTTCTGTGGAACTGTGATCGGTACCTTGACAAGATTACTCTTTTTGTAACCGGCGTCCTCATAACTTTTCGGACATGTCGGATTAGCCATGACAGGCGGCCGTTCAGTATCCATGCACTTACTTGAAGCTGGCAAAACCCGAACTGCGGCTCTTGAGCTTGTCAAAAAAGTTCGCCACAATTTCGCTTAGAGGCAGGGCGCATGTCAGCATGACCCGATTTGAAGCTTCGATTGAAGTTTCTAGATAACGATGATTTACATCCTCCGCTCTGTGTCAAAGCAAAGGTCCATCATGTCGCCAAGATATTCTGTTGATCGCTTGATTTACGAGATTGACCTTGTAAGGGTTGACAAACCTTCTGGAACGATGATAGTAGCTTTCACAATCGGCTCTTGGACTTCGCGGACATGTGCAGACGTATCCACGACGTCCGGGAAGTCCGTCGGATTACTAACAATGACGGTACGGTCCCTGTATACCACTACAACGTGTTAGCCCCCACGCCACTTCTGTGATCCGAGGACAAACCTTTATAGGGTACGGTCGGTGCTGTGACGACGATGTTCGCGTCGTACTCATCCTCGAGCCGTTGCCGGAAGACATCCATGTGTAGGGATCCGAGGAAGCCAAGTCGAAACCTTGTCCCAGGGCTGCTGATGATTCTCGTTGATAGCAACACTGCGGTCTGTCAGCATAAGCTGTAATGAAAGTCATATGCATCACGTTCTGTCACATGGACGAACCGCTGTACCCTCTTTATAGATTCTTCCAACTTGTGGAAGTCATTAGACTCTACGGGATACATGCCGGCAAAAACCTGTCGGGATAGACGCCATACGAATAAACCCCCGTTTATTAAGGTGTTGAACGTACCATAGCCTTGGCGGTGAAAGCCAGGCATGGGCTCGACAACATCCCCGACACGATGTAAGGTATCACCAATGTGTGCTGCAGCCTACAGGTGAGACAAATTTGACGCACATTGTTGAGATCTTACCCTCGGATGATTGCTTCATATTACAGGCAATGTAACCGACTTGACCTGGGAGTAGTTGAGCGGTCGAGACTTCTTCAGGGTGCATGATACCCAGCTCAGTAACTTCATATTTTTTTCGGGTATGACTAGATGCTATTTTGTCCCCTTCGGAGAATGTGATTTGAACCCAGAAAATAGCCAAAGAAAAACGTACCTTTTTGCAGTACCCCATCCTGAATGCTTACAAGAGAAATCACTCCTCTGTACCTGTCGTACCTTCAAGATTGTGAAGAACATCCACCCACAACAGAACATGGGTACTAACGACGAGTCGAATAGGAAGGCCTTTAATCTCCCTAGGATTTCCCCGGTTGGGGGAGGGATGCGCTCTACGATAGCCTGCAACACGGCACTAATGCCTTCCCCTGTTTTTGCTGATATATGCAAAACATCCGCGGGATCGATACCAAATACAGAACTCATTTGTGCTTTGACTCTGTTAGGCTGAGCCGCTGGAAGGTCTATCTGAGGGCCCTACGTTGAGACTGGTCCAAAACATCACGGGAGATAATCACCTTATTTAAGACCGGGATAATCTTAAGGCCCCTTTCCCGCGCAGCATGAAATACCGACAAAGACTGCGCCTGGACACCTTGACTTGCATCAACGAGTAGAAGTGCACCTTGGCAGGCAATCATTGAACGAGAGACCTCCCAGGAGAAATCGACATGACCCTTGGTAGACAAGTCAGATTGTGGGCCAGAAGAGTAGAGAAAAGGGCCGCCCACAGGGGTGTCAATGAGGTTCAGGAGATAACGCAGTTCGTTCTGTTGGTAGAACATACTGGGCAGTCAACGTATGAAGGTGTGATCACAGAAGGCAGCTTAGAGTGACCAACCTTGCGGTTTGCGCCTTGACTTGACGCATGATGCATGATGAGCCAAGCATTTCGCTCATAAAATCTACTTCGACTTACCGGTAATCCCTCTGTCTCGCTCAACCTTCAACTTATCCAAAACCTGCTTATTCGCATTTTTGGAATCCATACTGATCGTCCCAGTCATCTTTCTACGATGTCAGATACAGGAAGAGAGGCCCACACGGAGAAAACAAACCTCCAGAAGCCGGTCTGCAAGAGTAGATTTTCCGTGGTCTACGAAAAGTCACTCAGATGAATTGACAGCATTCCATCATACAGTTGTCACCTATATGCGCGATGATTGAAAAGTTACTGGAGACACAACATTAGTAACAAACACATATGATATGCTTGTCGAGGTCATACCGAATTTTGTCGCAAGGAAAGTCTTCTAAATTCACGGGTGACTGATTTGCAACTGCCAAACGAAGGAAAGCGGAGGTGCAGAAAGTAGGGTGGGCATGCCTGAGAGGTGGCTGATGAATCTTCTTCAATATTTCTCTACGAGATGTCGCCTGCCATCTCAGACACATTCCTAGACTGAAGTTTTGAGCGCTAGCGTTCAAGAACGTTCAAGGTCCAATGTGCTCAGCTCGGAACGCCAACTGCAGCAGTCAGTCAAGTGAAACGCGTGTCTGACAAATCGTCTGCTGCCCATATCTGCCAACTGACGCGCGCCTCGTCGTCTCCGTCATCTCGCGTCTCACCTCAGCTCTGCTGTCTCAAAGTCTCAAACCCCGGAAACTGTGTCTGCAATGTCTCTTGCTGCTGCCTCAGAAGCACGAAAGGCGCGCTTGCTTGCCCTGCGGAAAAAGAGAACAGGTGAGGAAGTCGAAGACACCAGGTGTGTTACCCCACGTTTTCGCCTGAACTCAAGTTGATGTCATGCCTCAAGTATTGGTGCCCAAGAACCTATCTTGGCAAATCGTAACTTTGACCCCGAAACGCGCACGTTGCGCAAGCACCAAGGCAACGTGGAGATAGAGGATACGATCGAGCACAACGTCAAGGGTCTGGCAGAACAAATCATCGCCGATGACGAGGCAAAAAGGGCCCAAGATTTGGTAACAATCATCTTTTCATTAAAAGTTTTATCCCATTCAACCTACACGTGCAGGATCTCCTGAACATCGCGCCAAAACGGCCAAATTGGGATCTCAAAAGAGAAATGGAGAAGAAGGTGGCGAAATTAGAAAGGCAGACTCAACAAGCGATCCATACACTAATTCGTACGCGTGGCATTTGTTCACTACCCTTCGCGCCTGCTGACATGTCTTATGATAGGGCAAAGGCTTGCAGCACAAAAGGGACAGTCAGATGATCTGGTAGGCGCCATGCAGGCTGCGGCAAGTGCTGACAATGAGGCGCCTTCCGACGACGAGGATTGATATTGTAAACGCTCGGTACTCTTGTATTCCTAACGCTCACTTTCAATGATGCGCTGACGAAGATGACAAGTCATAAGATTACACTGCATCGTTGTACTGTTCACCACAAGAATTCCCGTTCACCTTCTACGTTACTCCAAGCCACACCCACGCCTACGTTAAGGAGCGCGAATTGAACATGTCAATTATGCGTTGGTCCTCCGCATTTCTGGAGTCCTGCCCCCTTCTTGGTGCACGCCGATCGAAAGGCTGTGATGCCACGGCCATCTGCAAAGATGGCAACGCCGTCGAGGAATTCGCTGTTTGCGAGGCCGAAGCTTGATTTGGAACGCTGAGGCCTGCCGCGCCGCGGGTGTAAGGCTGCGGCGACGAAGGGGGCGATGCTCCCATGCCTGCGTCCGAGTTCCTTGACCTTGCCTTCCCACTTCGATATATGCCAACTGGCACTGTCACACCGCGCAGAACGGGGTCTTGGTCTATGGTCGGAATTTGGCGAAGATCTGCGTACGTGAAATATGCCGTCAGATGCCATTTTCGGGGCTTTGCCTCCGGATTTTCGAGAACCCATGCTGAATACGCCTGCTTGACAAGTCCCAGCGGATGGTGCTCGCTCCTGTCGTAATGTGAAAGTGCCGGTGAGATGGGTCCACTCCTCGTTATGCCGTCAACGAATCGATAAATATTTCCTGAGGACCTGCGCATCGTCAGGCTGCAAGTAGGGTTGACCAGTCAAGCTAACACTCACCGAGAAGAGTGGTCGTTCGTACGTGCCTCATCTGATGGTAATCTCTCGTCATAGAATAGATACGGCTAGTAAGTGGTCAGTGCAACAGAGAAATGGTCAAAGTCATCCAACTCACTTCGCGCATGCGGGATTGACTCCACACGCGTCCATCCGTCCATCTCTTCAATCCTAAGTCATCATCGCTCTCTTCCCAGACGAAAATCGCTCCCGAGGTGATGTACATCGACCTTTCGACCTCGTTGAGGCGGCGTGTAACTGGTCGGAGGAAGCCTTGTCGTACGGCCTCAAAAACGGTGTGTGCGTCATGCGCATCGCGAACGTGTAGCCGACTATGCGTTGGTCGCTGCATGACACGAGCTGGAGAGGTAGAATGTAGGAAACGCCCAACCCTCGTGGAATGGCCTTTTAAACGACGGGAAATACCGCTTCCATGGCTTGGGAATTTCGTTACTTCGTGAGATGAACCACTAATTGCTCAGCGAACGATGCGGGCTTGGGAGTGATAAGGTGCAGTCTTCCACTGCGCCTTTCTACTGAGTCACCCGGAACGGCGCAGAAATTGGGCCATGTGTTTGACTATTGATCTCCGTCTAATCGGTCCTCACCAGCCAGACGTGGTTTTTGCGTCCGGGACGGTCTCCGAAGCTCTCAAGATTGTGTTCTCATGTCGCCCTTTCAATTCCGGCATCATACTATCCTAAACAGGAGGGTGCAAAAGAGCGCCCCGCCGGCTGAGCCTGGTGAATTCCTCACAAAGGCAGAATGCTACGAGGAGAGCCCTCGAAACATCGCATGCGCGACCGCAGTAGCCTTTGGCCTTTCCTTGGCTGCGGTGGACTAGAAGGAAGCGGGATCCTTCACGCTCGTTGGAGACATGCACGGAAGAATTGGGTAATCTGCTTTTTTCTTACTTCAGAAGCCTTAAACCCGATCATATCTACACGCCTGCTGTCTCGTGCGATGAATGTGGATCGTTCTCGGCCCGTTCTTGCAGGCTGAATATCTTCCATTACGGCTGATGTGAACCTCAGATCAGCGGTTTAAGGTATTCATTGCCTGGGGAGTTGAGTTCCGAGACGCCGTCTCTCATTCTGTGCAGTAGGAGAGCATATAGCCGACAGCCCGTGCGAGAGTTTCGTGGAACGTGATGCAAGCGCGCCTGAGGGCAGATGCTCCATACGTCACACAGGGAGACAATGCCCTCGGGTTTTCTGCCAATTCGGGCTTCAGGGGTTTGCAAATTAACCATCTGTCCGCACCAGGTGCGGCGATTGGCGTGGCGATGATCTAGAAGGTACACGTTCCGTTGTGGTCAGCCGAGGTGAAGGCAAGAAAAAAAAGGTTCTCCTCGTGTTTGTGAGTCAACGAAGCCGAAATTTTCACGAAGGCTTCTCGAAAGGTTGTTCTGCAAGTGACTTAACGGTGATGAATAAAAAGGGCGGGGGCAAGCCCCGCAGTGCCAACGTGGGCGTCACTCGGGGCAAGAGAGGACTTAAGCGTGAGTTGTACAAGAAAGGAAACAATGCCCGTGCGAAAATAGCACCACATTTGAAAATGTGGCAAAGGATGCCCCCGACAATGGCGACGGCGCCGTCACATCATTCATTATCGTCAACTGTCTCTCTCTCTCTCATTTCCATGTTCTTGCCTCCAAATGTCTTCGGAAATTGACACCCCTTGTAGAGATATACCGTCTCTTGTTTACTATTGCCGTCGAGGTCAGCTCTTCAATTTGCATGTCGCCTCTCTTCCCTTTTGTTTATACTCTCCGTTCAGTCGCAGCCGCCCATGTTGACGGTAAGCGCTGCTTTGACGGCAGAACAACATTACCTCAACCTTTAATTTCAACGCTCCGCAGGAATCGTTAGCTTGGGTGATACCGTCTCATTCGAGCTAGTTCGACCTATTCTCGACTCTTGTTCTGTCGATAACTTGCGGCGACTTGAAGATGCCACTCCAGTAAGCCATTTGCATTTAGTTTTCCGTCTCCTGACGCCCTCGTTGACGCCGCCACCTAGCATCTGCAAGCTCATACAAATGGTACAACCCTTTCCTTCCGTGTACGGAACCGTGGGTACTCAAGTGTTTCAGATCTATGGCGGCAACAGTGTCTCCGAGAACACCCAACTGAGGGAGCGGAGTATACTTCCGGGCTCTTAGCCCCTCCGAGGTCATGGAGAGATCTCTTCTTTGTACGAGACTTCCCCAGCACTTTAAATGCGATCTTTCACACGTCCGCAGGATCTCCGTGCGATGAAAGAAAAACGGCTCGAAGATATAAGCGCGCGGATGAAGAGCCAGCGACTTGAAGCGGAGGAACGCAAAAAACAGAAAGAAGTCAAGTATACAGATCGTGTCCCGCCCATGAAACGATCACGGGGCTGTGAGTCCTATCATAAGGCTAAAATGACCGTGGAGAGCTTTATGCCCGTGTTTCAGGGTCTTCTACTCCTCAGCAGAAGAGTTTGTTCCAGAAAACCCGCAGTGAAGCGTCAAAGATACAGAGGACCATGTACGAACCTCGCATGCGACCTCCGATGCCAGCGGCCCAGACCAACCGCCAACGCATCCGGAATGTTGTCCCCATGTCGGGTTCTTCTTCCCAGCCAGCTTCCGGTAGTCGAGTGATCGTAAGGCCTGTGATCAGTCCTCCAACTTCGACAGCTCCACCTGCACCTCCTGCGTCCGAAAAGAAGACGTCCGGTCTTGTTCAGAGTACGTCGCTCGGACAACAAGGTTCTCAGCCCTTGGAATCCGCTCCTCGGCTAAAGCAGTCTTCTCTCGGCGCCAAGAAAGAACCAACGTGTTCGCTCTTCATGCCCAAGCATCGCGCTCATTCTCAACTGACCAGTCGCCTGGTTCCTTCCCGTTTTCCGACAAAATGAGGCTCCAGGAGACAATCTTGTACATCTCGCACGGCGCTCCCGTCGTGCCGAACTCCTGTACTATTTCACTTTTGCACCCGTGCTTCTCGTGAGCTTGTTCTGTAGACCTAGGGAAGCAATTGCCTTTTTGGCACTCTGTAGCAGTATTCCTTGTTACTCTAGTTCTCATACATCATCTAGCCCGCTATCATTCATGGCATCTATTTTTCTCTGCGTAGACCAACCAAGCACGTTCTCGTCATACATGTCTTCGATGGGAACGTGCTTGTGCGACTCATATCACCTTATCATTTTGTGATTTGATACAATTTCTCCTCCCCCCTCTTATCATACCTCCCTCCACTTACGAAATGACTCACGCCCATATAATCAATTCTGAGAGTAGAGTCCACTTTTCCAAATAGGAACCAGTCCAGTGACAATGACGAACGTCCGCGCCTAGAGCGAGGCGATGTATCACCAAGTTCGCGAAACGAAGAGCGGATGCAATTGAGTATATATGCCTTTGCTAAAATTGCTATTATGACAGACAGTCTACATGCAAGTCGTGAATGGGTCGAGGGGCGCTAAGACTAAAATAGATGTGCGACGGGTGAATGCGAGAGGGGGTCGATGGGGGGGAGTGCGTATGAAGTGCAGATGGTGCCGATCGGGACTATCCGGATTGAGGGATGGGGGAAATCTCACAGGCTTCGCGACGCAGAAGCATCCTCGGCCCAGGATTCTCTGCTCTTCCCTTTGCCTTTCCTATTGAGCTCGCCCTCGTGACCCCGATCGTCCGCCGTTCGAAGGGCTAGACGCGATGTGGAATCGCCGTCCGTCCCGCCTGCCGAGGGCTCCCACAGGCGTATGGTGCAGTTCTGAGCACGACGCGAACATCCGCGTATTCCTGGGGTTCCATGCAACCGAGTTCACGCTTCCACTCCCGTGGCCGGTCAGGACGTCGAGAAGTATGGCACGGTCTCTGTGCCACACATACACATTGCCATCTTCGTGACGCACGAGTCACAACATCAAAAGTGAGTGGATCGAAACGGACGATGGACAACAAGGGTTGTGTACCTTCGCTACCACTGACCACAAAGTTGCCGTCCACACCTCCAAAACAGCTGCGAATTATGTGTTGTCCTTGTCGCTGACCTATATACTTACGGGCGAGACGCCCTGTGAATAAGTCCCACAAGTGGATCTCCTGATTCCCATGGACCACCTGCGCATCAGAACAAATATCGATGGTTCAGATGGGAAACATACATCTGGTGCGTGGTTGACAAGCGCATACTGAGAATTACTCGAGATCTTTACACTTGTTAGTTGGCCCTTTAACAAAACGGAACTAGGAGACCAGGTGACCATAATCAGCAAGAATCACGGAGGGACCAGAATGGAGGCGTGACAAGATAGTCTTACAGCTCTGGTTGCTTAGTAGCTAGATCGTAAACGATCATCAAGTACTCCGGCTTTTGGGCGGTGGAGGCTCCGTTGTTATTGTTGTTTCTGGCTGCAGACGCTGCACCTACATCGTTCCTTTGGGAAGGCGATGTGGGTTCCCGTATAGATTCGCCAATAGCAACCAGGCGTGTGAAATCGGGAGTAACAGCAAGGTCTATTATCCGAGTGGCGGTGATCCCCCAGGAATCGCGCTGCTTTCCGTCGGGTCCCTGAACAGCCGTGCGGAGGCCATAGTTTGTAAAGCAACGAGTAGTAAGAAGAAAAGGTCTTACCCATAGGTGGATCTTCCGATCTTGGGAAGCCGAAATGAATCCCGATCCGTCGGGCACCCAAGCAAGTGCTGAGACTGGTTCCGTGTGGGCCTCATCAATCGTCCGGATGAGGGCACCAGACTAGGGATGAGTTAGAACGTTGAGACATTGGAAGCACGGGACTTGGCCAACCTCTGTGTTCCACATCTTGATGTACTGCTCACAAGACGACAACAGTATGGTATCGTCGAAAGACCACGCGAGACATCCAACAGAATATTCGTGGTCTTGTAGATGCAGGTGCAGGGATATGTCAGGGTTTAGGTTAGGCTGTGACATTCAGAACGCCACATAAGAAAAGGCCAAGGGCACTGAGGCATCAGACTATACTTACCCCGACTGACCAAATAATGACGCTCTTATCCTTGCTTGCGCTCGCTAGGAACTTGCCGCTATGGCTCCATTCCAGACTCCACACCTCATCCGTGTGCACCTTTAGTATTGTCGTAGTAATGTGTGGAAAGAGGTCTGTATCGCATGTGTGGTCTGCATATAAGGAGAAATGCTGGGGCGTTAGGGGAGCATTATGATATATGCATTGAGAGATCTGGTGCAACCGCGCTTGGTCTAGTAGAGTGACAAAACGCCGAGGAGGGATCATCAAGGAGGAAGGAATATAACCTAAGTGAGAGGTAAGACGACCACTACAAATCGAGTTAAGAGGAAACTCACTCTGAAGGTCGACCAATAATTTCGCCTTGACGAACCATGGGCACCATCCCAACCCGCTTTCTGTCTAAGATCCGTCGCATCTGTGCACATGATCAAACTAGACATTATGAGCCATCTGCAAATGTGAAGCAGAGCAGATACGACAAACCTTGAAAGTGGTTGTAGTAGCTCTGGATCCGCATGGAGAGGTGCAAGTTCGTTTCGCAGGACTTGCAAGGCCGCCGTCGTCTTGCCTAATTCGAGATATTCGAGA